>CAUYON010041257.1:0-37592 GCA_963573935.1 Arctocebus calabarensis
TAGTGATCAAGGAAATGCCATGAAGGATATCTGTAACAGTATGATCAAAATATTTCTGAATGTATATGAATCGTGCCCTGTGATTGCACCAATGTACATAATTATGATTCAATAAAATTATTAAAAAAACAAAAAAAAAAAGAAAAAAAAAAGAATTTTGTAAAAATTTAATGATGTTGCCTTCCAAAGTGGTATCAGTTAATATTAGGACTAGGAAATTGGAAACTACAGCTTTTGTGAATGTTTTATTTGAGGGTTATAATTTTAGCACATAAATATTGTAAATGATATACTTAGGTGTTGGTTCAGTAACAATGCTTAAGATAATAGCAATGAAATTCAGAACCATGGGCAGAATGCACTATCTCAATTTACAGCTATAGTTGTAAGAGAGTGCAATATTTCATTACAGCAAAGATGCAAGATATGCAGTATCAATTTGTCTAGTTACAAAGTATTTTTGATGATATTACTCCAGTGTATGCTGGATGGTAACATTTTGACATCTTCACAAAATTATCAGGCAATTAAGATTAATGGAAACATATCAACTGGGAATTAATCATTGCTAAAAAACCCAGAAGTTGTATATTGATTTGTACTAACAAATTGTAAAAGCACAATGCCAAAAGTACCATGTTGCCTAACTCTTGAAGCTATAGATCTGATTTAGTAGATGAGAAGGCAGTAAATTTAACAGAACTTTTTTTCATAAAGCAGAGATGTGCATGGAACATCCAAAATATTATCTAATAAATTGAACTACCATAGAATTTATATGGCACGTCTCCCTATTATGATTTAATGGGCAAACTTCTGACAAGAAACTTACAGGAATATATGTATCATTGTCATATACTTCTTGGGAAAATACTCTAAGATATACACTTTTGGATAAAGTAACAGACTATAAAATTAAATGTAAATGTCAAAAGGCTTGGCTTACTTTTAACTATAATATTATATCATAGAAATTATGCATATTATTATGGGGTATTTCTGATTAATGATTATATGCATTTAACTATATTCCAAAGATAGTTTGCATGACTTAATCATTGTTGGAAATTATGAAGGGAGCAGAAATTACTATAAAATATATTTAAGATACCATCTTCTTTCTAAATCTTAATAAGAAGTTATCCATTAAAGAGTATGATAGAGAATAATTTTATATGATTAGAGGGGAACTCATGAGGAGGTATTATTTATATGTACTGTACTATTTCCAACAAAATCCATCTTATCGAGTTACTTTTCCATATATTGATGGGCTAAGATTTTCCAACAACTATTGTTTAACTCTTTAAGTGTTCTTACATTTTTGTATGTAATTACCATTTTACACAAATACTCAAAAACACTTCTGAGTGTTTTATGCCTACCCAAATAGCATATACTCCACCAAATAATAACTTTTCTTGATGATGTTTTGCCATTATGAACATCAACTTTGCTAATTTTAATAAAATTGTGTCACCCTTATAGTTGAACTACTCTCAGTGATCATGGATTTTTAGCTCCCAACTCAGGAAAACACTTGTACATTCCTTTACTTTTAATATCTGCATAACTTTAAAGAAAATTGTAGCATTTTCACTCACTTACCTTGTAGTATATGTAAATTCTGGTAACATTTGATTCATAAGAAACTTTCAGATGGCTCAGAGTTGTAGATTCCTGTCATCCAATTAATACTGGTGTTAATTTAAATTTAAATCAGTTATGCATATCTAAATTCTTTATTACACTCAAATTACCATAAGGAAATAACTTTTAAAGAATATATATGCTCATATTTAAATTACCAATGGAAAATACTTTGAAATTAATGGTACAAATAATAAATATATTAATATTGACAGTCCAATTTATAAAATATCTGAAATAAATATTTTTACTGAGAAAAATCAGGCAATAATTATTCTTGATCTAAAATGTTATAGAAATGTTTAAATATTGCATAAATTTCCACTTGATGGCAGTCATGGTTTTGTTTTGCTTCTCTTTTGGTAAATTGTATTTAGAGAATTTAAAAATATACCTAATAATCTAAAGAAAAGTAAGCTTCTTATAAGGAAAAATATACATTAATATGATTAAATTAGTCTAGATATATAAATATATATTGCATGCATTATTTGAATGAAGCATTAACATTATTAAGAAAAAAATTAAGGAGGGTGGAGCAAGATGCCAGACCAGAAGAATTGTTCAGGTGAGTTCTCCTAGAACAAGTGGGGGAAAAGAAAGAACCAGTCATACCTGGAGCAGGCTGGAGCAGGGACCTTACCTAGAATCAAACATAGCTCAGGGAGCATAGTGAGCAGGTGGTGAGCTGGATACAGCTATGATCCGGAGTGGTGGAAATCTCATGAATTAGGCACATTAGGCACTGATTGCTACTGGTTGTGATCAGCTGGTCACTCTCAGAGGCATGGGATGGGAGGAAGCTTTTCTGTATTTTTCAGTTTGGGGGAGAAGCTGTGCCCTAAGTGGAAAGCTTAGAAGAGTGGGTAGAATCAAACAGTATACAGCAACCAGATTTGAACGCCAGTTGGAGAAGATTTGCCATAGGTTTGGTGACTGATGTGGCAGCAATACTGCAAACGTCTGGGTGGCCAGGGGGCGGCCATTGTGGGAAGGTCATGAGAAGGTCTTAGCATGGGCCTAAAGCATCAGCATCTTAATTCTGCCTGCCAGGATCAGAACTCCACTCTCAGGACAAGCAGAAGGTCTTCCCCACCGCACAGAAACTAGAGTCAGGGGGCACTGTGAGGCCAGCCCCTGAAGGATTCTTATGAGCTTTGAGATCCCAATCTGGCAGGATCTGAATGCTGAGGAAATAATTAGGTGATCACTGAAGGCAACTAAGTTTAGAATAGAGGTTACTGACTGTGCTATTTCCTAAAAGAAACACAGCACTACTTGGTATCCCAGCAACATCTTGCAAAATATTGTCATCAAGAGCAAAGGCTTGTGTTTGAAACAAAGGAGGCAGTGAAATGGAAAAAGGAGGTTAAGGAGGTGAACAAGAAGAAAGAACAGATGAGGAAGAACAAACAGAAAAATTTGGGTAACATTAAAAACCAAAACAGAGGACTCCCCCAAGGGAACATGAGGCAGCTACTGACAAAGACTCCCTTTCTCTGACAGAAAGGGAATTTAAAATATGGATGATAAAGACAATAAAAGGCATTGACAAGAAAGTGGAAAGACAGAGCCAAAAGTTGGACAAGAGATATTAGAATATAGAAAGAATATGATTGAGCTTAGTGAAATGAATGAGATAATCATGGAATGTAAAGATGCAGTAGAAAGTATAAAATATAGGTTAGACCATGGAGGAGAAAGAACCTCAGAGGTAGAGGATAAAGTTTTTGAGTTAACTCAGGTATTTAAGGAGGTAAAGAAGAGGAGAGAGAAAACAGAACAGGCACTTAGAGAACTAGGATCATGAAGTGTTAAAACATATGAATAACAGGAATTCCTGAAGGAGAAGAAGATTGTAACAAAGGAATGTAAGCCCTGCTGGAGACTATCAGAAATGAAAACTTCCTGTGTTTTACTGAAGACCCAACACACTACTTTCAGATGGATATTGAATTCTGGGACATCTCAATTCAAACAGAACCTCTCTGAGACACTGTGTAATAAACTTGTCAAAGTCAAGATGTAGGAAACAATTCTGCAAGCAGCCAGGAGTAAGCACCAAGTGACGTACAGAGGCAGAGCCATTAGGACAATAGACTTTTCAACTGAAACCTTCCAAGCCAGAAGAGAATGCTCATCTACCTTCAACATTCTAACATTCTTAAACAATACAATGCAATTTTCTTTTACACACATATATATATAATTAAATCATAACTATGCACATTAATGCATTTATAGGGTACAATGTATAACAATACAATTTTCAACCTAGAATATTGTATCCTGCTAAACTGAGCTTTAAAATAGATGGAGAAATCAAATCTTTTGTGGATATACAAGCACTAAGAAAATTCACCACAAGAACAGGAAATACTTATTCTCAACACTAGCCACCACATTGGACCACTGATAAAGTAAACACCCAGAAATTAAGATAAAAACTTAGCTTCCACAATGCTGCAAAGGATAAGACTTAACAAAATACTTCACAAAAGAAGATGACTAGAACTCCACTACACTTATCAGTTCTCTCAATAAATGTGCATGGACTGAATTCACCAGTGAAGAGGCACATGTTGGTTGATTGGATAAAAGAAAGCACAAACCATCCACATGCTGTCTCCAGGAGATACACCTAGCCTTGAAGGACAAATCAAGACTCAGAGTTAAGAGATGGAAAACAGTATTTCAAGTAAATGGAAATCAGAAGAAGGGAGGAGTTGCAATCTTATTCTCAGCTACAAGTGGATTTAAAGCAACTGAACTTAAGGAAGACAAAGATGGGCACTTTATACTGGTCAAAGGAACAATACAACAAGGAGACATTTCAATTTTAAATATTTATGCCCCCAAGCTAAATGCCCCCAGATTTATGAGACAGACTTTGATGGGTCTGAGAAATATGATACCATATTTTAATATGGTACCATATTTTACTATAATAGTGGGAGATTTTAATACCCCTCTGGCAGAACTGGACAGATTCATTAAAAAGAAACTAAACAAAGATACAAAGGACTTAAATGTGACCCTAGAACAAATGGGATTAAAAGACATATACAAAACACACCATCCCAAAGCTAAGAAATATACATTTCTCTCATCAGCCCATGGTACATACACCAAAATCAACCACATGTCTGGATAGAAATCAAACATCAGCAAAATAAAAGAATAGAAATTTTACCTTGTATCTTCATAGACCACAAGGCAATAAAGGTAAAACTCCAACAAAAATGTTCATCCCACACAAAGACTTGGACATTAAGTAACCTTATGCTGAAAGATAGTTGGGTTCAGAAAGTGATAAAAGAGGAAATTATTAAATCCTCAATCATAACAACAATAAAGACACAAGTTACCAAAAATCTGTGGGATACAGAAAAAGCAGTTTTAAAAGGGAAAACTATTGCATTACATGCCTACATTTGAAAAAGAGAAACAGAGTGCATTGACAAACTCATGAACCATCTTATGAAATTGGAAAAAGAAGAACAATCTAATCCCAAACCCCGCAAAAGAAAAGAAATAACCAAAATTTAATCAGAGATTAATGAAATTAAAAAGAATCATCCAGTAAATTAATGAAATAAAAATTTGGTTTTCAATAAAGTAAATAAAATCGACAAACCTTTGGCTGGATTAACTTAGAACAGAAAAGTAAAATGTCTAATATCCTCAATCAGAAATAATAAAAGGGAAATAACAACAGCTGTGACAGAGATGCAAGAGATCTTCTCTGAGTACTACAAGAAATTCTAGGCCCACAAATTTGACAACGTGGAGGTAATGGATCAATACCTGGATTCACATCCTTTCCCTAGACTTAATCAAGAAGAAATAGATCTCTTGAACAGAATAATTTCAAGCACTGGAGATCAAATAAACAAAAAATCTCCAAACAAAAAAATCCCTGATCCAGATGGCTTCATACTAAAATTCTATCAAATCTTCAAAGAAGAGATTATTCCCATACTGCTTAAATTATTGAGAAGGAAGGACTCTTCCTCAACACATTCTATGAAGAAAACATAGCCCTGATAACAGTATCAGAACAAGATCCAACTAAAAAGGAGAACTTCAGATGAATTTAACTAATGAAAACAGACGAAGAAGCTCTAGAATAAGGACATTAAAAAATAAGATATGTACCTACAGAACAAGGGCATAAACGAGATCATTTCTTTTTTTAGCCAATTAGACAAATAAAAATATAGTGTCTTGGAAAAAAAAGTCATACATCATGATCAAGAGGTTTCATGCTGGTTCAACATATACAAGTCCATAAACATAATTTACCATATCAATAGAAGCTAAAGAAAACAGCATATGTTCCTCTCAATAGATGCAAAAAAAGTATTTGATGAAATTCAGCCTTTTCTAATTAGAACATTTAATAATTTAGGCATAAAGGACACATTTCAGAATCTGATTAAAGCCTTCTATGACAAACCCACAGGTAATATTATACTGAATGGAGCAAAACTGAAAGTTATTCCACTTAGAACTGGAACCAGACAAAGTTGTTCTCCATCCCAACTACTATTAAACATAGTGCTGGATAAAGGACATCCAAATGGGGGCAGAAGAGGTCAAGCTCTCACTCTTTGCCTATGATATGGCCTGATACTTAAAAGAACCCAAACACTCAACCATAAGACTCTCAGAGTGGTCAAAAAATACAGCATGTCTCAGGATATAAAATTAGTATCCACAAATCAGTAGACAGCCAAGATAAGAAGCTAATCAAGGACACAATTTCCTTCACAATATCTTCAAAAAAAAAAAAATGAGAAAAGAAAGAAATACCTAAGAATTCACATAACAAAATAGGTGAAGGAAATGTATCTTCTCGACCAAGAAAATTATGAAACCCTAAGAATGAAATAGTAGAAGATATTAACAAATGGAAGAACATAACTGTGTTCATGGCTGGGAAGAATCAATTTTGTGAAAATGTCTACACTACCCAAAGCAATCTATAGATTCTTTGCAGTCCCCATTAAAATACCAACATAATATTATCCAGATTTGGAAAACATAATTCTTCATTTTGATGGAAAAAGTAGAAACCTCAACTAGCCAAGGCAATTCCTAGCACTAAAAACAAAGCTGGGGGTATCACTCTACCAAACTTTCAGCTATAGTACAAGGCCATAGTAATCAAAAGAACATGGTATTGAACAAAAACAGAGATACTGACATTTGACTCTGAAGAGAAAACCATGAAATGAAACTACTCTCTTACAGCCACCTGAACTTTGATAAACCAAACAAGAACATACACTGGAGAAATAATACTTATTTAATAAATGGGGCGGGAGAACTGGATAACCACATATAAAAGACTGAAAATGGGCCAGCACCTCTCATCACTTATAAAAATTGTTTCAAGATGGATAAAAGATTTAAATCTAAAGCATGAAATAATAAAAATCTTCAAAGAATGTGTGAGAAAAACACTTGAAGATATCACCCTGGGGAAACAATTTATGAAGAAGACTTCCATGGCAATTGCAACAACAAAAATAAACAAAGAGGACTTAATTAAAATGAAAAGCTTCTGTACAGCTAAGGAAACAACAACCAAAGGAAATAACCTTCAGAATGGGAAAAGATATTTGCATATTATGAATTAGTCAAAAACTTGATATCTAGGATTTATAAAGAACTCAAAGTAATCAACAAAAAGAGACCCAACAATCCCATATATCACTGTGCAAGAAAGATGAATAGAATCTTCTCTAAAGAAGACAGATGAATAGCAAACAAACGTGAAAAAATGTTCATCATCTCTAATAATTAGAGAAATGCAAATCAAAACTATCCTGAGATATCACCTAATCCCAGTGAGAATGGCCTACATCACAAAGTCTCAAAGCTATAGATGCTGGTGTGCATGTGGAGAGGAGAGACCACTTTTATACTGCTGGTGGTACAGAAAACTAATATAGTCTTTTTGGAACAAAGTATGGAGAAACCTTAAAGAACTCAAATTAGATCTCCCATTTGGTGCTGCAATACCATCATTAGGCATCTACCCAGCAGAAAAAAAATCCTTTTATCTAAGAAAATTGCACTAGACTATTTATCACAGCTCAATTTACAATTGTCAAAATGTAGAAACTGTTAAATGCCCACCAACCCAGGAATGAATTAACAACTGTAGTATATGCATACCATGGAATAATATTCAGTCACTAAAAATGATGGAGACTTTACATCTCTCTCTCTCTTTTTTTTTTACATATACATGTGTTAATTAGGTTTCCACTTTTTGTCTTCACAGAATTTAAAAGGCTTAAAATTCAATAACAATAACAGTGTTTAAGATAAGGACTAGAAACAAAAATCACATAAAGAATGAACGAAGATAAATACATTCAGAAAAGAAAACAGACAATTACTGCATCGAAATATTAAGCAATATTAGCGTAATAATGCCAAGAAAGCAACGTACACATTGTCAAATAAAACATTATTGGGCACTTTGACTCTGAGGCTTAGCATGAAGTCACCACTTAACTTCTTATTTTTTTCCCCAAAGTCTCAAAATAGACAACTAATACCATACAAATAAAAGTAAAGGAGAGTTTCAAAAAACAGATCATGCCAAATCCTATAGACAATAGAAAAAGAAGAAATATTTCAAAATGATTCTGCTTGATCTTGATTTCACCTGATATTGAAATTGGAG
This sequence comes from Arctocebus calabarensis, assembly GCA_963573935.1. NCBI lineage: Eukaryota > Metazoa > Chordata > Mammalia > Primates > Lorisidae > Arctocebus > Arctocebus calabarensis. The sequence goes on from CAUYON010041257.1 coordinate 8,354, forward strand.
AAAATATATTGTTATAATGGGAAATTAGAAAGATATTTCACTTATAAGTGAGGATGCAATATCCCAAACAACATATCAACAAGTTGGATTAAAAATTAATGTTCAAATAATGTACTTTGGTCAAAATTGAATCCAATCCATGTGAGAATTAGTCAATATTTTCTTTCCTTTTCCTTTTTGTGTTTTCTTTCCCTCACCCCCTCCCTCCTCTCTCTGTCTGCTCTCTCCTTCCCTCATGCCTCACTGTGCCATTAATTGTCATTTATCGTCCTCATATCAAAGTTGAATACATAGGTTTCATGCTTCTCCATTCTTTGTGATGTTTCACTAAGAATAATGTGTCCCACCTCCATCCAAGTTAGTACAAGTGCTGCAAAGTCTCCATTGTTTTTGATAGCTGAGTAATATTCCATGGTATACATATACCATAGATTACCAATCCATTCCTGGGTTGAAGGACATTTAGGCTGTTTCCACATTTTAGCAATTGTAAATTGGGCTGCAATAAACAGCCTAGTACAAACACCTTTATAATAAAAGCTTGTTTGCTTTTTCTTCCCTCTGGATAGATGCCCAGTAATGGGATTGCAGGATCAAAGGGAGATCTAGGTTGAGTTATTTGAGGTTTCTCCATACTGCCTTCCAAAAAGGTTGTATTAGTTTGCAGTCCCACCACCAGTGTAGAAGTGTTCCTTTCTCCCACATCCACGCCAGCATCTGCAATTTTGAGATTTTGTGATGTAGGCCATTCTCACTGGAGTTAGATGGTATCTCAGGGTAGTTTTAATTTGCATTTTCCTAATATTTAGGGATGATGAGCATTTTTTCAAGTGTTTACTGGCCATTTGTCTGTCGTCTTTAGAGAAGATTCTATTCCTCTCTCTTCCACCTTGATGTACGTGAATTTTTGTTTTTTCCCTATAGATTAATTGAAGTCCTGTATAGATCCTGGTGATTAAACTTTTGTCAGATTCAAAGTGCACAAATATCCTTTCCCATTGGGTAGGTTGTCTATTTGCTTTGGTTGTTGTCTCCTTGCTGTACTGAAGCTTTTCAGTTTAATTAACTCCCATTTGTTTATTGTTGCAGTTGTTGCTATTGCTATTGCGGTTTTCCTCATAAAGTCTTTCCCCAGTCCAATATCTTCCAGTGTTTTTCCAATGCTTTCTTTGAGGATTTTTATCATCTCATGTCTTAAATTTTAGTCCTTTATCCATCTTGAATCAATTTTTGTGAGTGGAGGAAGGTGCAAATCTTGTTTCAATCTTTTACATATGGATATTCAATTCTCCCAGCACCATTTATTAAATAGGGAATCTTCCCCCCAGTAAATGCTTTTTTTTGGTTTATCGAAGATTAGATAGATGTAAGTTGTTGGTTTCATTTCCAGGTTTTCTATACAATTCCAAGTATCTATTTCTCTATTTTTGTGCAAGTACCATGCTGTCTTGACCACTATGGCCTGGTAATACAGACTAAAATCTGGTATGGTGATATCCCCAGCTTTGTTTTTGTTACTAAGAACTGCCTTAGCTATACGGGTTTTTTTCTGGTTCCATACAAAGCATAGAATCATTTTTTCCAGGTCTTGATAGTAGGATGCTGGTATTTTAATAGGGATAGCATTGAATTGGTAAATTGCTCTGGGAAGTATAGACATTTTAACAATGTTGACTCTTCCCAACCATAAGCATGGTATATTCTTCCATTTGTTAAAGTCCTCTGCTATCTCCTTTCTTAGGGATATAAAATCAATGTCCACAAGTCAGTTGCCTTTGTATATGCCAACAACAGTCAAGATGAGACGTTAATCAAGGACACAACTTCCTTCACCATAGCCCCAAAGAAAATGAAATACTTAGGAATATACCTAACAAAAGAGGTGAAAGACCTCTTTAAAGAAAATTATGCAACCCTAAGAAAGGAAATACATCTTTTGTATTAAATACCTGGATAGAGGTGGAATACATTCTTCTTAGCAAAGCATAACGAGAATGGAGGAGCAAAAATCCAATGAGTGAGTGGGAAGAGGGATAGGGAGTTACTGTGTAAGGAACACTTTTTGGGGTAGAACAAAATTATAAAAGGGAATCTTTATCTAAAAAATGCAATCTCTGTAATCTAATTCTTTGTATCCTCAGTGAATCTCAAACAATAAAAAAATTAAAAAATATAAACTGCACAGTATATTAAAAGATTTAGGGAATACATCTGTATTACATGTCTTATTTATGTAATTTAGATATATTAAAATTAAACAACTTTTCTAGCAAAAGAAAATAGTATCCAATGAACTCTATTCTAATATGAAGGCAGAAGATGAGCTAATACAAGGTGTGGTAAGGGAAGGAGCAAGTGGGGAGAGGAGAGTAGGGAGGGTGATGGAGGTCATGTTGTATGGTACATGTCTTGGTGGCAGGGACACAATTATAAGAGGGATTTTACCTAACAAATGCAATCAGTGTCACCTAATTCTTTGTACACTCAATCCAAAACAATAAAAAAAGAAAAAAAATTAATAAAGCATTTAGCTTTAAAAATAATGTCCTAGTAGAATCCAAAAATTATTTCACTTTTACATCTTTTACATCAGTATCATTATCATTGAGGTCAACAAACTCTTGTGTTGTATTTAACTCAAACTTAAAACAATCTAGAAACCTTTGGCATTGCTGATTATTAATTGGTTTCGTAGAGTTTCCTACTAATGACCTTTATCAGCATATGGTTTTATGTCTTTGTATTCTAATATTCAAAAATACATTTTTCATAACCTATCAGTATCAGTTCAAAGCCGTTTTAATTTAACATGCAATTTTCTTTTTTTCTATATTAAATTTTAATCACATTTATTTCTGAAATATCAGTTCATTTAGGTTAATATAATATATTGTTAGATAAAGGACATCATATTAGGTATCTATTGTCTGAACAATGATATTGGGGGCAATTAAATTTAAGGGATCCTATTAAGGCATATTGTGAGTACAAATGAATTTTGGCATCACCAAGTATGAGTAAAACTACAATAACTTATGTATCATCAACTCTTAAGAATGCTGAAACTCAATAATAGTTTTCCTCCATGAAATTGGGTCTTAATGTACTTTGCTATCCAGAAATGTTATCCGGAAATAATAATTCTGGATTTTTCATTGATTGTTATTAGAACAGATGTAGTAGATTTAGGTGTGGTCTTCATACTACAATATAATTTTTATGTAGTGTGTGCTAGAATGTCCATTTATCAGTAGGTATAGGCAGTATACCTACACTTAAGAACATGCATTGTTCATAATTTTCACATATACAAATTCTCAACTGGCATGTACTCAATTAAACAAAGGTATTTTAAATTCTCATAGAGGTTTTATTAACATTTGCCTAAAGAAAATTTATTGACATTGGGTCATTGCTTAAAAAAATGCATGTTCAGTCCTCCTGCCATAATTTATCTGTCCATTTATTAGCTATCTACTACGTAGTAGAACACCACCTTGCCCTAGAGGCAACATAATTAGTGCAAGAGCAAGATAAAATCCTGCCTTCTTGAAACTTAAAATTTGTCAGCAAAGATAGAGACATTTTTAAAAAGGGCAAATATGTGCAATTCTAGGGAAAAATATGCAATTATATGTGAGCACGTGATAGACGAATCTAAGTTAAGACAAGATCAGGAAGATTCTGTGCAAGAAAAGAGATGAAATATGCCACTAAAACATCTTTTATCGCTATAGACTTGTAGTATAATCTGAATTCTGGTAATGTGGTGCCACCATATTTTCCTTAGAATTATATTGGCTATTCAGGGTTATTTCTGGCTCCATATGAAATGGGAATTATTGTTTTGAGTTCTTCAAAGTATGATGTTAGTGCTTTAATGGGGATTGCATTAAATCTGTATATTTTTTTGGGTATTTTTGGAATTTTAAGAATGTCGATTCTTCCCAGCCTTGAGCATCAAAACAACATGGTCTGGGCACAAAAACAGAGACATAGATCTATGAGATAGAATAAAGAACCTGAGATAAAATCAGCTCCCCCCTTACCAGCTAATCTTGGGTAAACCAAACAAAATCGTACACTGAGGAAAAGAATTCCTATTTAAGGGCAGCACCTGCGGCTCAAAGGAGTAGGGCACCAGCCCCATATGCCAGAGGTGTCAGGTTCAAACTCAGCACCAGCCAAAAACTGCAAATAAATAAATAAATAAATAAATAAATGTAAGAATTACTATTTAACAAATGTTACTGGGTAAACTGATTAGCCACTTGTGAAAAACTGAAACTGGACCCACACTTCTCAACACTTACAAAAATTAACTCACACTGGATAAAATATTTAAATCTAAGACACAAAATGATAAAAACTCTAGAAGAAAATTTGGGGAAAACTTTTGGCATTATTAGCCTGGGAAAACATTTTATGAAGACCTCCTTGGCAACTACAGCAACACCTAAAATAAACAAATGGTTCCTAATCAAGATACAAATAAACAAATGGTTCCTAATCAAGCTTCTACACAGCTAAGGACACATCAACTAAGAAAACAGATGATATTCAGAATGGAAGAACATATTCACATGTTATGAATCTGACAAAGGACTAATAGTCAGAATCTATAGAGAATTCAAATTAATCAACAAGAAAAGAACAAACAACCCAATTTATAAGTAGTCAAGAGATATGAATATAACCTTCTCCCAAGAAGACAGATGAGTGGCTAAAAAGCATAGAAAAATGTTGATAGAAGGATAAAATCATCAGAGGGATAAAAATCAAAACCACTTTGCGATATCACTTAAGCCCACACAACAGCAATCCACATCACAGCCTCACAGCTGCAGATACTGGAGTGAGGGCAAAGAGAAGGGAACACTTACACCTTGTGGATGGGACTGTAAACTAATATAACCTTGAAGAAACAAATATGGAGAATCCTCAAACAGCTAAAAATAGACCTTCTATTTGATCCTGCAGTCCCGATACTAAGTATCTACTCAGAAGAAAAATTCATTTTAACATGAGGACATTTACACTATAATATTTACAGCAGCTCAATTCACACTTGCAAAGATATAGAAATAACCTAAGTGACTATCAGTCCATGAATGGATAACTGAACCATAGTATATGTATACCATGTAGTACTATTCAGCCATAAAGAAGTTGAAGACTTTGCATCTTTTGTATTGACCTATATGAATTTGGAGTATATTCCTCTAAATAAAGTATCACAAGAATGGAAAAGCAAATATACTCGGTACTAATATGAAACTAGTGGATGAACAACTGCACACCCATGTGAGGTAGAAACACATTTAAATTGAAGAAGAGTGTGGAAGGAGGTGCGGCAAGCTCCACCTTTCCAGTTCTCTTTCCAGGAGAATATGGCACACCTCCTGGGTGAACGGCTCATCTGCCAACTTTAGCTTTACCTAACAAATACAGACAATACAACCTTGTATTGGTTGTATGTATCCTAATAGTAATCTGAAATTTAAAAAAACCCAAACATTTAAATAGGTATATGGACAGGAAATAAATTTAACTTAGATTTTGAACAAACTTTTTTAAAAGACTGTGGAAGTACCGATTCATTCCCAAAGAGCCATTCACAGTTTTAAAGTACTCAGTGCAAACAATATACTTATTTTCAATTTGATAACAAATTATTTGGTGAAGACATTTCTCATTTTCACATTCTCCATGGTGTGAATCATATATGCAATTGTTTTCCCAGCATTAATGACCCCTTAGCCCATGCTTTTCCTGTGAGTTAATGAGTGTCTGGAGTAGTAGGAGCTTTTAAGCAAAGTAGAGGACCCTTGACCCCTGTGGTCATTACCTTACAGGAAATGCATGACCAACAGGTCATTATTGCTGTAACTGTGCTGAGAATTTAAATGAATGATGAATAAATTGTTCAGTAGATAATTTTACAATTCAAATAGATAATTAAGCAATAAGCAAATTGCAGCTAAGAATATACTAATTCCATCTTTTAACTTTTTAAAGTGTCTACTTTCATAATAGTATAATGTCCTCTATAATATTACCCACTTTTATAAATGAACCACTGTAGCCATGGATTTTTAATGTCTACACATCTATCAGGCAAGTAAAAAAACTGCATCAAATTCAATTATTCAAATACCTTAGTCTTGGGTAATCGTATGGCAGGTATACAGGCAAAAAGAAAATGGAAGATTTAAAATTAATTTTAACAGGCTTTCATAATAAAGAGATAAAATATCTAATTTTCCTTTGTAACCGATTTAATTTTCATAGGAACTTAATAAAATATGTTCTTATATTTTAGCTTTTGGCAAGAAAGGCACACTTGGGATTTAAACATTTCAAGAGCTTTGCAAGGATATTTAATACACAGTTTTATGCATTTCTTCTCTGATTGAATATTATCAAAATTATTTATTATATGACACATGTGTAAATTAACTTGTGCACCATGTGAAGAAAAATAATCTGATGGAACTATCCAATTTTATTACTTTTTAAAAATTTATTCTATTAAATTCATTAATCCTAAAGTTCTCCAGAAATATCTGAACTATAAAACTAAAATTAGGGAAGTACAAGTGGTCAATATGCAATCAAATTAGTTAGGACCCTTTAAGTTTAATGTAACAGATGTACTACTCAGGTTTACGTAATGAACAGAGTTCATTGACTTTTCTCTCTAAAAACGCAGAGACTGTAGGCACAGTTTTACCCAATTCCTCAAACTCAGCAGAAAATTAGCCCCATCACCTGCCGTTTGTTTAGTGAATTCTGACTCTCCATTCAGATCTGGGCTCAAAGGTAAATGGTACTGACAACCCGTCCTCAACTCTGTTTCTACCGAATTAGATCAAGACCCCTTGTAAGATGTCCTCAAACCATTTATTATTTCTTCATTTTTAACATTAATTTTAGTAGTAGCAGTAATGTAGTTCTTAAGTTTTATAATTAATTATTTTCTTGCTGGAATATCATAAGGACGTTAATTTGACTGAATTAATGAATGTTTGAAAGAAGTGAGGAATCTGTTTCCATTCTTTATGAAATGAACATGGACCTGTACATTCTGCACGATGTTACTGTGTCTTGTTGAATTTTGCTCTACTGAAATTTATCCTCTATGAAACTTCCCTGATTTTGAAAGCAAAAAATGTGTTTAAGTCTTCCCTGTCTTGAAAATGCTGAGATATATTCTCTCTCTTTTGTCTTTGATCATAATCATAAATATAGTCTAGTAATTTCTACTTGTGTTTTTAACACTGGCCTTTTATATAAAAATATTTGTTCAGACACTTATATCTAAGGAGTCTGTACAGCCATAAACAGTAAACATTTTCAGAGTTTTCTATAATTACATATAATGTGTATTTATCTTTAATAATTTTAACTTCATTTATGAACTTTGCTAATTTCTTTATAAGAAGATGATATCAGATTTTTCTCCTCCTGGTTGGGTTCTTGGTCTTGGGAATTGAAGAATGAATTCATGGACCACAGATGAGCGGAAGCATAGATCGGTCATTTTTTAGAAGAAGGAAAGCTTCCAAAATGAGTACAGTGCTCTGATAAACTAATTGTTGTTCTAAACTATTGAAACACAATTATTTCCTACTTTTGTAGCTATTTTCAAAATAAAATATATCATGCCTCAGGGCTTTGGAATTCATGTCATGACACTGCAATTTTTATAAAATTCTATATTCAGGGTTGTTGTTCTCAGCATATCAGAGGATATATACCAGTAAACTGACAGAAAAATAGAAAATTCTGAGTTTCAATCAGTATCTGCAGAGGTCACTGTGTGTGGGCATGAGTGGGCCGGGTGTATTGTGTGTAAATTAGAAGTAAAATTTTGAGTCTTCAGGTTTTCTCTGTTACCCATAACACCAAAATTAACAGGAGAACCTTCAACGTAGGCTCTTTGGCAGATTTAAAGATTTAGGATAGAAAATAGAGTTATGTAGTTGTCCTGTTTCAGAAGAATTCCTCTATCACATTTGTCACTTTCCAATGCTTGTTTTCTGTCTTTATTTTCCTTGAGGCCAAACCTGTTAACCTTATAATTCTGCTCATTATTTATGTTTCTATCTCTGCTTTCTCTGCTTTACGGATCATTAATTACTTACTGATATTTAATCCTATTTCTGGAGGCACATGGTTGGTGTTTTCAGGAGAATGAACAGAAATAATACAACTGTAATGGGCATGACTCCCTAATTCCATAATCCTTTCATTAGTCAGGCATCCAATTTAGGAGAGTATTTAGTCCAGCAGAGAGCCCCAAGAGATCAGCTCATATTGCCACTGTGGTTTCAAAATTTTTAAGGTTTCATATCATGATATCTTTTGAGCATAAAGTTCTGTCAAACTACTTTCCGTAATTAGATGTGGCAGTAGATAAGATGGAAAGTAAAACTCTCTGCATATTTAAATATTTCATAATGCATGATGGTATAATTATGAACATTTTGATTATTATTTTGTCTTTCTGAAATTTTAACTCAGAGATAGAATTTTCACTTCTGTATATAGTACAACATTTATTTCCTAATCTCCATCAGTAACAGGTTAAATGATCTTCTAGCTTACCTTACATCCCCAAGACTTTGTTTAAATAAAGGATTTCTCTCCCCAAATAAGAATATCTATTTTATGTTATTTTTTGACTCTTGAAGGTTTTCTGTTTTTCAAATTAACATGAGACGTGTACTTTAAGAAATTTTAACTAAAGATAAATTCAATTTCCTAATGAAAAATTAGGAAAATTAGGAATGCCTTAATGCAAAAAATAGTTAAATTTAATTCTACAAATCATATATATAGCGATGGTTTCAATGGAGTTCCTTAAGCAATATTAATATTTAGTGTTTCTTGGAAGTTTTAGATGCTATTAAATTTTGAATTGCAGATACTAAAGAAATATAGTCTAGGACGTTTTAAGGATCATTTATTTCTTAGTTATTTTGAATTCAGGACATTTTGTTCCTTAAAACTGTAATAAAAATTCCAACATCAAGATAAATTTTCCAAATAGCTATCATTTACTTTCATTTGCTGTAGAGTTTGCCTTTAGAATTGATCTTTAGAACAAAAATCAGAACACTAATCTGATTATTATTATTATTATTATTTAAGACGGAGTTTTACTTTGTCACCCTAAGTAAAGTGGCATGGTGTCTTAGCTCACAGCAACTTCAAATTCCTGGACTCAAGTGATTTTCTTGCCTTAGCCTCTCCAGTAGCTGGGACTATAGGCGCCCACCATAACATCCAGCTATTTTTAGAGACAGGGTCTTGTTCCAACTCAGGCTGGTCTCAAATTCCTGAGCTCAGGTAATCCACCCTCTGGGCCTCCCGGAGTGCTGAGATTGTAGGCGTGAGCCACAGCACTTGGTTTCCATTTTGTTTCTTATAAAATGATATATAAATTAAATTGTTTCCTTAGCCAAATAGTATTTACCTAACAAATCTTATTTATTTTGTTAGTTGGGGAAATTGTATTACCTGACCTTTTAATTGTACAGTTAGGATATGTTTTTAAACATAAAGATTATAGAAGATAAAATGAGTTAGTGTATGTGAAAGTAAGGAAGCAGAGTAAGGTGAAATCATAATAAAGATATTTGTACCAGAATGTTTATTGCAGTCCTTCCTCTTTTTAAGGAAGACTTCTTCCATTTCTCTTTGAACTTCCTTCCAACTTTTGGGCTCTCAAAGAATATTTTTGTACTCAATTTCTCTCCTAACTATGTATATTTCTGTATGTTATATAAAATATAAGATCCTGAAGAGAAGGGACCAAATCTTATAGCTGCCTTATCTATAAAGCTCATCAAGGTATATTTCACAATAAATGTTCAATGAATTTGCTCTACTTGAACATATGCATTATTAAGATTTCTAGTCAGGTGTATATTTAGAATTGCTTATATTTATAGTAAGTATGAACTTAAGGTGTGAACATTTAGAGCATATTTTCAAAACTTTTAGAATTACCTATTTTAAGACACAAATTATGGGCGTCACCTGTTGCTCAGTGGGTAGGGCACTGACCCCATATACTGAGGGTGTAGGATTACAACCTGGCCCTGACCAAAACTGCAACAAAAAAATAGCCAGGCGTTGTGGCGGTCATCTGTAGTCCCAGCTACTCTGGAGGCTGAAGCAAGAGAAGCTCTTAAGACCAGGAGTTGGAAGTTGCTGTGAGCTACAATGCCAGAGCACTCTATTATTATTGAGGGAGATAAAGTGAGACTCTGTCTCAAAAAAAAAGAAAAAGAAAAGAAAAGAAAAGAAAAAAGCACAAGTTATATTCATGCCTTTCTGTAATGCATGTTTATATTTTCAACACAGCTATTGTTCTAAGAATCTCACCTTAGCACAGCTTTGATATACTGCTTACAATTCCTTTATGTGCTTGAAAGTAAAATTTTATTCTTTGAAAGTCACCTGCAATTTGTAACTTTCTTTCTTTCTTTTCTTTTTTTTCTTTTTTTGAGACAAATTCTCACTATGTCACCCTTGGTGGAGTGCTGTGGTGTCACACTCACAGCAACCTCACACTCTTGGGCTTAGTGATTCTCTTGCCTCAGACTCTCAAGTGGGTGGGACTACTGGTGCCCATCACAATCCCTAGCTATTTTTTGTTGCAGTTGTCATTGCTGTTTAGCTGGCCCAGCTGGCAGGGCTCAAACCTACCAGCCTTGGTGTATGTGGCTGGAGCCGTAATCACTGTGCTATGGGCCCCAAGCCTACAATTTATAATTTTCATTAATTCCCACTGGACTTCTTTGTCATGAGTTCTGTGGCCTGAAAAATAGACTGAGTAGGCCAATTAAGCAATAGCTCTATTGCTTAACTGATGCTAGGATGGACATCAAGGGATTTAAAGGCCACCATTCATTCAAAATGGACATCAAGGGATTTGAAGGCCACCATTCATTCTAGAAGTGTCTCTCCTTGGTGTACCCACCATCTGACTAATGCAACTAAAATTTATCTTTCAAATGGGTATAATTTGTAATTCCTGTTACAGAGGAACAATATTTCCTATACTTAGGAAAAGGTTTCATTGTCACCAAATTAGATTTTGTTGAATAAAAGAAAATACCCTAGATAGTCTCTTAATGTCACTGCTTCAAAGATGAGCAACTTTTAGGGATGTGGTCTGTATAAGACAAAAGACTGACACACAGTACATTAATTTATTTTAGGACTGAAGTTTTCCGTATGAATAATATCAAACAAAATACACCTTGCCACAGCTTTTTACTAATTTGTCATCAACCAGTAAATTTTCTATGAGCAATGGTAGAAGTTAATTGGTTTTATGTAAATCTAGCACCAACCTATGCTTTTATTTTTTTTAATTACTTTATTTATAACATTTTAAAATCAGAAGATTGTTCATATAAATCCATTTTCTTGCTTTTTCTAAGAAATTAGAATATCTCAAAACAATGGGCCCATTTTTCTATATGTCAGAAATTACAAATTAAATAGTTGTAGTCACCCTTAGATGAGTTATAAAACCTCTAGTTTATCACGTCCTCATCTCCACTTCTTGCTGAGGCCAAATTTTATTTACATTTGAGTTTCTTTTTAAAAAATTAATAGACTTTATCTTTCAGAATAGTTTTACATTTTCAGGAAAAAAATGAGCAGATAGTTTAGACAGTTCCCAAATAATCCTGTGGTACTTTTACTACAGCCGATGAGTTGGTATTAGTCAATATTGATATACATGGTGCCCATAAAGTTTGTGTACATTTTAAAATAGTTGTCTACTATAATATTGTTTTCTTATTATAATGAATCAAAGTCTATAGTTTAAGTTTTATCCTTTCTGTTTTATAGGTCTATGGATTTTGAGAAATGCATAATTTCATGTATCCACCATTAAAATATTATGTGGAACAGTTAACTACCCTAAAAGACCTCATGGCTCACCTATTCATCTTTCCTGTCCTCCTTTTAAGCCCCTGGAAACCACTGGTCTTTTAATTATCTCTAGACTGATGTATTTTCCATAATCTTATATAATTATAACTGTACATTATATAGCCTTTTCAAACTAGCTTCTTTCACTTAGAAATATGCACTTAAGGTTTCTTGGTATCTTTCCACAACTTAGTAACTCAGACTTTGTGTGTGTGTGTGTGTGTGTAATTGATGAATAACATCCCAACCAATGGACACACTATCATTTATTCATTCAATCACTTATGGAAGGACATCTTGGTTGCTCTCACTTTTTGGCAATTGTGCATAACTGAGTTGCTATTAGTATTTGCACACAACTTTTTCTGTGGACCTAAATTTTCAAAATTAATTGGGTAAATAGTTAGGAGCACAATTGTTGATCACATGGTAAGATTGCATTCAGCTTTTTAAGAACTTGATAAACTATCTTCCAAAATGGTAGTAACATTTTTAAGCTTAAAACAAGACTCATTTATTATCTCACGGTTTCCATAGGTCAAGAGTCTGGAAGGCGTTAGCTGGGTCCTTTCTTAGGATCTCACAGTGCTGAAATTGATAGAAAGACTGGCAAGGGTCTCATCTGAGGATCAAGATTTTCATGAGGTTTATTCAGGTTGTGGGCAAAATTTAATTCCTTGCAGTTGTGGGACACAGCTTCCTTTTCGATTGCTTACCCTTGGTCAGGGGTCACTTTCAGCTCTTAGATGTTGCCTAGGGCTCCTGGCCATATGACTGCCTCCATAAATCCTCTCACAGCTTACCTATTTGTTTTTGCAAACCCAGCAGGAGAATTTCTCTCATGAATCAAATCTTTGGCTTTAGGAAAGGACTCAGTTCTTTTGAAAGGCTCATCTGATTAGGTCAGGCCCACCTATGATAATCTCAATTTTGATTAACTCAAGATGAACAGAATTAGGACCATAATTGTATTTGAAAAATTCCTCACCCTTTAACATAAAACATAACCTAATTAATGTGTGTGAAATCCATCATACTTACAGTCCTGCCCACACTGAAACAAAGGGGATTATACGAACACGCACAGCCAAGTGTGGGAATTTTATCGGCCACCTTAGAATTCTGCTTACTTTTAAAGAACAATGGGTACTGATAGAAACGCCTCGAGTGCATACACATGTTTTCATCTTTAAACAAAGCCATCGCATCTTTGAACTGCTTTGCTGGTTAATTTCATTTGAATGATCCTGCAGACATTTCAGTGGAGCAAACTGTTGACCTCCTAACTCTGTCAAATTGCTCTGATCTCTATGTGTATTTTAGCTTACAGGAAGAAAACACATTGCTTTCACCTGAACTATCAGCTGGCTTTTTTTCTTTATAACTTCTTATCATTTATTGTATAAACAAAACACAAATTACTCACTCTGGTCTGCCCTTTTGCACTCTCTTTGCATTTAAAGAAGATAACAGCGTTATATTTGTTTAGGCGATCAACAGTGCAATTTCTCTCTGTCTGGGTCTCTTTAGTAGTATAGGTAAAAACTTTGTTAAACCAGGCAGATTTTTCACACCCTCAATCACGTATTTCCTTGCCTTGTTAGAGCTACAAAAAACAATGAAAAATGTGTCTTTGCCCAAGGGGACAAATCTCCATCCCATTATGGGGTTTTCTTTTCTTCTGAACTGAAGTGTCCTATCTTCTGGCTTGACATTTTCTTCCTGTGTTTTCACACCTTGCACATTGAACCACAAGATGTTAATTGAATGTGTCTGAATTAACAAGACTCCATTGAAAGCTTAACACAGTAATTTGATCCTGAATGCTACAAAAATAGATTTATTTTCTAAGCAATATGTTGTGTTTTTTCCAAAGGGGAAGATTTGTTTCTTTCAGAACCCCTTACTCTACTCCCAATATGATATTTTACATTTCTCGAGCTTTTCACCTGTGTCTCTCACTGAGGTTTCAGGGGATCTAAGTACAAGAGTCAGACTTTTAATCAGACAGGAGTGCAGAGGGCATAATGTTCCCCACAGGTCTTTTGACTGTCAGATGGTTGGCAGGTAAGGTGAACTCATTCATTAGGGAAGCTTCTCCATGATTTCCTGTTGTTTATAATCAACTTGTTTAAGAATAACATTTTCAGTGATTCACAATGATTACCAATTTTGAAGTGATTACCAATCCCCAGAGAAAAACTGACTCAAATGAAGTTTTGATTTTCATTTTACTGTTTTAGTTTTTTCCTTCAGTGTCTGTGCTATATTAATGTTGTATAAGGAGGTGACTTCTAAGAGGATAATTTACTTATAAATGCCCTGGTGGCATTTAGGATTTGGGATATTGCTGATATGTGCTCAAATTGGGAAGAAGGGAAGAAAAAAAGGAGGAAACTGAAGCCAAAAACCAAGGCCTTCAGAATCAGATCACTATGAAAGCATTTCCAGAGAAAGGGAAAGAAATGAACCAGTCCAAGCCATGGCAAAGATAGTAGGGAACAGCCCAAACCCCAACCTTAGCATGAGAAACAGGTGTGATAATCATTAAAAAAATACACATCCAAAATTCTGTTTAATGTTTTTAAATTCAAATTAAAAGACTAGAGTGGTTTATTTTTGAAACAAAGATAATTTATTTGAACTTTGCTCATTTAATGTTATTTCAACCTTCTGAGGTCTAAATCCATGATATTTGGTGAACTATCATGGCAAACTCCATCATATTTGGTGAACATTCAATCTCTTCAAAGAACACTATTTATAAAATAAATAGATGAGTTGTTTGAGGAATAAAAAATAAATATGAAGTACAATGAATGAGTACAATGTATTTCCAAACTTGGAAAGACCAGATATAAAAATATAAATATTAAACAATATGAAAAGTAAAAAAAAAAAGGATGTAGAAGGATGTAGAAGGGTAATTTACTGCTTATTATTTCCTTTCTCCTAGCATTAGAATGCTATTTGTCAAGAATACGTAAAAAGTGGGTGGTTCCTGTGGCTCAAGGAGTAAGGCACCAGCCCCATATACCAGGGGTAGTGGGTTCAAGCCCGGCCCTGGCCAAAACTGCAAAAAAAAAGAATAAGTAAAAAGAGAACATTTCCATGTAAATATGGGCATCAATTCATGTGTCATAGTATCTAATTGTAAAAGATACAAAGATATAATTTCGGCCTCTTGAAACATTCTGTGGAATAAACATCATTTAGTGTGGTGATGAACCAGAGGCATTGGAATTATCAGAAAGCTTATTGGAAATGCTGAATCTCGCACCCAACTCCAGCTCTCCTAAGTCAAAATCAGACTTCAACAAATAGTCACATAATTAGTATGCACATATAAGGCAATGAATGGAAAACACAAACAACATAACTCTATCTTCACTAACTAAACTATAAATAGCTTAAGCTTTGTATTTTTCAATTCCTATCAATGGTATGTAGAAACTTAACTAATGATAAAATATGTATTAGCAACCCAGTGAGTAACTGCTGACTATTTACTGAAATAGCTTGTTAGGATCACCTGTTTATTATTGCATCCATTGATTTGTAGTGGATCTATGTGTGTTTTATACCATGATAATATACTTACATATCTGTATGGTTCCTTCTTATTGTGGAAAACAGATTTAGAGAAGTAATGGAGAATATAAGTATATGAACAGATTATTTATTTCTCATTATTGCCACTTTTTGAGTACAGCTGCGAACCCTTGACTTCTTTCCAGTCATAGGCATTTAGAACAATTATTTTCCTGCATCACAATTGTGTCACAACCCAAGGACTAAAGATAAGGTTAATTCAGAATCAAGTGTCAATATTTAATAATGACTACAAATACCAAAAAAAAAAAAAAATCAACATCTGAATTTAATTTTCATTACACTAAATCATTCAAGTTGAATAGTTTTTCACATCTTAAAATAGAGCCAAGAATTTGACCTTTTAGCCATCTGATTTTATATTTAGTAACTTTAATTAAGGAAACTAAATTCATTTAAGGAAAATTGTTCAACTTAATGATGCTCAAAACTTAGTAATATCCAGCCTGGGGAATCACTGAGATTCAACATCCAAAAGATGTATTAGCCTGTCTCCTGTCAGTTCAATGTCATTACATCTAAAACATAATTCCGTACTTTTTCACAAACTAAAAAGGTTTCTGGCAAGTATAACTTTTTTTCATGATTGACCTTCTAAGGTTAGTTATGTATAACAAGCATACATCTAAACATAAACATTGATTACAATATTAATAATCTCATATTACCACCAGGAATTCACCATTCTGTGCCTTCCTTAGGTTAGGAACAATTCATACATCAATATCATTTGTTTTAGATCACACGCTGATTTAGGGTTCCCAGGTTTTGGTTGCAAAACGTGACATCTTAGCTCTTTCCTCATGGGCCATAAAATTTCTGAAAATGAAATAAGCCTTAAAAAAAGAATCTGGGCAAATACCTTTGTTTTAAAATATAAGGAAATTGTGACCTAGACATAAAAATGAATGGCTAATGCCCACACGTGTTGTTCGTAATCAAGCTGAGACTGAACATCAGTTAACTTAGAGAGTAATAGGATGCTTCTCAAGATATATACACAAAGCTCTTATTATAAATAATTTGATGGTTGTGTTTGTTCTAATCAAGGTCTTCTTGTGTTTCCCATCATTTTATTATCAATGCTGACTAACAGTGGCAGTGAGGGAGGTTCTATGTGACCATTTCAGACAAGCAATCTGGAACTGGAGATTCTGATAAGAAGAATTCTGGAATGGCAGAGAGTGAAACATTAAATTTAACTCCCTGTAAATCAATAATAAGACGTGATGAAATTACCAAAAACACAGGTGGAGGCATAAAACAGCCTGAAGGTCATTTATTTCGTCAAGACAAATCTCTGTACTCCAGGTAAGTCTGGTGAATGCCTGCAGTTAGTCTTTTGCTGTCTCTACTCTTTCTCCACCAACAGCCACATTGGCAAAACTGTGAAAGCTGGAAGGTTTGCTGCTAGAAGGGGCACATTGGATTGAAGTGGAGCAGAAAAACACCACACTCCTGCACATTGGAAACCACAGCAATACTAATGGAAAGTGAATGGGCAAATTTAATGTTGTAGCTAGCATTTATTTTCTACCACAGGATAGTCAAAGTTCATCTTGTACTTTATTTTCCCCAGAAGAGAGACATTGATTTCTCCAAGGAGCTCTGGGTTCTTGTATTAGAGAGTGGCATTTATAAAACAGATATTTTTTTTTTTGCAATTTAAAAAACTTTTTATGTTCAAATTAATATGAAGGTCCCCACGAGTAGGCTACATTGCTTTTTTTTCTTTTATTTTAAATTAATAAGAGGATAAAAATGATTAGGTTACATTGTTTGCATTTCTAAGGTAAAGTTCAAGTTGTAGTTGACCCTCCCGACCAGGGGGTGTGCTGCATACCCTACCTTGTGCACATCAGTTGAGAGCTCATCACTTCCCCCTTCCTCTTCCTCTTTCTCATGTCCTTCTTGCCCTCTTCCCCCCAATTTGAATATACTTGTGTTTTTCTCTCATGTGGGGATATGGTTGTTTTTCTATTGGTTTCATATTAATATTGAGTACATTGAATACTTGCTTTCCATTCTTGTGATACTTTACAAGAAAAATGTGTTTCAACTCCATCCAGGTAAATACAAAAGATGTAAAGTCTCCATCTTTTTTTATGGCTCAATAATATTCTATGATATACATATACTACAGATTGTGAATCCACTCATGTGTTGAGCACTTGGGTTGGACCCATACCATGGTAGTTGTGAATTCAGCTGCATTAAACATGCTAGTGCAAATCTCCCTGTGATTAAATAATTTCCCCCCCACCCTCGGGTAGATGCCTAGTAATGGGATAGCAGGATTAAACAAAAGGTTTACTTTTAGCTCTTTAAGGATTCTCCATAATTCTTTCCATAGAGGCTATTTAGTTTACAATCCCACCAGTAGTGCAAAAGTGTTCCCCTCTCTCCACATCCATGCCAGCATTTGCAGCTCTGGGATTTTGTGATGTGGAACATTCTCACTGGAGTCAGGTGATACCTCAGAGTGGTTTTGATTTGCATTTCTCTGATGACTAGGGAGGATGAGGACTTTTTCATGTTTGTTGGCCATTACTATGTCTTCTTTAGAGAAGTTTCTGTTTGGTCTCTTGCCCACTTATATATTGGATTGTCTGCATTTTTCTCCTTGATTAATTTGAGTTCTCTGTAGATTCTAGTTATCAGTTCTTTGTCAGCTTTATAGCATGCAAATATCTCCTTCCATTCTGAAGGTTGTCTGGAATTCTTGAGTACTTTTTATCTTTGAAATTGAATAATTTTATTAGTGTGTCTTGGAAGTGATTGTTCTTGTTAATTTTGCACAATAACTCATGTGCCCTTCCAATGTATACATACATTCAGGCCTTCTGTTCTAGGGAATTATCTTATAGTATAGATTTAAATATTAATTTTGTTTCATTGTTTTCTTTCTCAGGGCTTTGATTAGTAATTATTTTATTGCCCTCCCTTTTCAGCACTCTAGCTCTGACTTCTCTCACTTCCTCTTTATCTCAAATACATTTTTTATGGTATCGATTTTCTTTAATGACTCATTTTATTTTCATTTGAATCAATTCTATATTGGATTCTTGCAAATTACTCTTCATATTGGAGGTGATTATGTCTTTTTATTTCCAACCAAGCTACCAACCAACCTTTTATTATTACTTAATTTTTAACTTTTGAATTTATTTTATTTTATTATTATTATTATTATTATTATTATTATTATTATTATTTTGGGACAGAGTCTCACTATGTCACCCTGGGTGGAGTGCTATAATGTCACAGCTCACAGCAACCTCAAACTCTTGCACTTAAGCAATTCTCTTGCCTCAGCCTCCCAAGTAGCTGGGACTACAGGTGCCCTACACAATGCCTGGCTACTTTTTGTTGCAGTTTTTGTTTAGCTGTTGTGGTTTAGCAGACCTGGCTGGGTTTGAACCTGCCAACCTCAGTGCATGTGGCAGGCACTGTAACCACTGTGCTACAGGCGCCAAGCCTTAACTTTTGAATTTATAACTGATGGTTTCTAATTTTCCTTGATACTTTATGGGTACAGTTAAATCTGTTTTAATATATTAAATTCAATTTTAATGGCTGAATTATATCAGATAACAATTTTTCTTTATAATTTCTTCTTATAAGATCTAATAATATTATTTAGTTTCCATCACTCATTTTTTCATGTTGGGGTATTTTACAGGATTTCTTTTTTTTTTTTTTTTTTACAGGATTTCTAATTCAATTCCATACCCTCTGTCAGATATAGAAACAACAAAAACCAGTTTGTTTAATTTATATGATTTTATTTGGTCCTTGGAGAGGAGTTGTATCTACTCCATTGTGTTTTGTTCTCTTTTGTTTAGTCTCTAAATTTTCAAATTTTATTTCTTTTTCTTTTTACCATCCAATTAGCAAGTGGTACCTATTCATACCTTTTTGACTTTTTTCTACACAAGTAATTATATTTTCATAAAATGATTGCCTGACAATGCATGTGTTTTAAGCCACTTAAACAATTTTCTGATCTACCACTGTGTCTGATCTGACACTTTTTTGGTGTTTTCACACATAGAGTAAAGGTGTTTTTATGAAGCAATTTAAGATAAGCTGTTAGGTCCCCTTTTCTCCCTTCCATGTAGTTTTTCATGGACTATTTGTTCATGACAAACACTTATTGCAAAGTGTGCTTGTTAGAATTTAGTGTTTTATTATTTTTTTATATGCAGGTTAATTTAAAGTTTAGAGATTTCTTATATTCCAGTTATGCTGAAAGAATGGTGTTTTAATAGTTTCGGGTACTCTTCTTGTTGTTCTGTTTTACTTTTGAAAGGTATTGAGGGGCATGAATTTAAACTGCTGTCATTGTCTGGGGTTTCCCTTATGTACCTTATTTATGATACTGGTCACTAGAAGTTAGAGTTGATGTTCTACATATTAACACTAGAACTATGATTACCACTTCCTTGAGTAGTGTGTTCCTTTTGTGTATATCTTATTTAAATAAGTATTTTCTTATTTGATTTCTAAATTTTCAGAATAACTACTTAAGAATTCATAATGCACAATGTTTGCCTATAGCTTTCTAGAATGTAGCTGTCACTTATGCTGTATTAGTATTGTTTATCATAACATATTTTTTAAGTTAGTCCTCAAATTAAATAGTCTAACTATGATATTTGGACTTCATTACTAGAATTATAATACAGATGAAAACTTTTCAAATCCAATTTTTTATGTGTATTAGAACTTCATTTTATATATATATTTAGAGACAGAGTCTCACTTTGTTGCCCTCAGTAGAGTGCAGTGAAGTCACAGCTCACAGCAACCTCCAGCACCTGGACTTAGCTGATTCTCTTGCCTCAGCCTCCTAAGTAGCAGGGACTACAGGCGATACCACAATGCCCAGCTATTTGTTGTTGTTGTTGTTGTTGCAGTTTGGCCAGGGCCAGGTTCATACCCACCACCCTCAGTATATGGGGCTGGTGCTCTACTTACTGTATCACAGGCGTTGCCCTATTAGTAACTTTATCTAGAAATACTTCATATTTTTTTCCCTTTCACATTAATGTTAAGAAGCTGAAAAGTTCAAATTTCTCTTAGGTTTACTTAACTGGAGTTAAATAATCTTCTTGGATTTTAATATCTCTCTTTCGTAGTATGGCAATTTATAAACCAGTTGGGGCTAGTTTTCTATGAGAGATGGTATATGCCATACCTTTTACAAATCATCCTAGAAAATAATTAATAAGTGAGAATCCAGCATTCATTACAACTTAATTCTGATAAAAATCATCTAAGTTTTGAAAGCACTGTGGTTAGTTCTATCTTGAATGTAAAGATGAATAAAACCATTCACACTTTCTAGGGTAGAGAGTAGTCATGAAAACAATGCCTTAGGGAAATAAGACAAAAAATTATATGTTAAATGAAGAGATTAAACAAAACAAAAAGAAAGATCTAAGGAAACCCAATAACTAATTTTTACTAAGTAGATAACTTAGAGTTTTCAAGTAGTGAATTTTGTATTAACAAACTAGAATGTGAACAAGTACCAGGCTGGAGATCAATTGTGACAAAATAAATAAATAAATATACATATATATGTATATGTATATGTATGTGTATATATATATTTGAAATAAATATATATAATATTTATATATAAATATATATATTTGAAATAAATATATATTATATATATATGTGTATATGTATGTGTGTGTATATATATATATATATATATATATATATATATATATATATATAATTGAATCAGACAAAGGAAACAATCCTGAATTATTCCAATATCAGGTAGCCATTATCCAAGTGTGAGGGATATCATTGGAAGTCATGCCAGGAAGTTCACATTTACTTGAAAAAATAGCACTTTATTGAGCTTTGAAGGACTTAGAAAACACTGTATAAGTTTACTGCATCAAACTTGAACTTAGACTTAAATATACACCCATCACAATGCATAAAACTTAGCCATCACCTCGAAAAGGTTACCCCAACATTCTTTGTTATTGTTAGTTCTGTGATAGCATTTAACACTGAATTTACCCTCTTAGCAAATAAATCTCTAAGTGCATAATACAGTGGTATTCACTACGGGCATGGGCTCTATGCTGTACAGTAGGTCTCTGAAACTCACCTTGTGCAGCTGAAACTTTGAACCTTTTGACTAATGCACATTTTCCTTTCCTCCAGCCCCTAGAACCATGTCTGTGAGGTTAATTATTGCATATTCCTGATGTAAGTGGGATCATGTAGTGTTTGTCATTCTCTGTCTGGAATGACATCTGTTAGATATGATCTTCCAGGTTCACCCATGTTGTCATAAATGGCAGAATTTTCTTCCTTTTTTTAAAAGACTGACTAGTAGTTTGTTGTAGGAATATATGGGTTTTTCTTCATCTACTGATCTGTAAATGAGCATTTAGGTTGTTTCCATGTCTTGGTGATGGTGAATAATGCTTCAATGAACAGAGGAATGCAAATATCTATGTGAGACCCAGCTTTCATTTCCTTTCGATATATACCCAGAAGTGGGATTTCGGGATCATAGGACAGTTCTATTTTTAATTTTTTGAGAAATTTCCCTACTGTTTTCCATAGTGCCTATAGCAGTATATGTTCCCACTAACAATTCCCACGCCTTCCTTTCTCCACTATCTCACCAGCACTTATCACCTTTTTTCTCTATTTTGAAATAATAGCCATCTTAACAGGTGTGCAGTAATAACTCGTTGTTGTTTGGATTTGCATTTCTCTGATGATTAGCGATGTTGGGCACCTTTTCATATACCTGATCTAAATTTTATTTAGTTGACAGTGGATAATGTTAATGAAAAGTTAAAATAGTTTTTAGATTTTAGGAAGATCAGAGAGAAATTCAAAGGAAAAAGAAGCAAAGAAATCAATTAGGAAATATTACTATAACACAGACAAAAAGTGAATGAGGACCTTCTTTCGCCCATAGTTTACAATATTACTCCTAAAATATATTATGTTGCTCTTACCAAATACTTAAAGTAAGTCAAAGGACAAATTAGAATTCTAATATTTTTAAAATATTATAAGATATGCACAACTTAGAAATGCAATTTTAGATGTTAAATGACAACCATACTGTACATACATTTTCACACCTTACTTTTACTAATTATAAGCCACCCTTTCAAATGTTAACATGACTATAGTTTATTTTTTAATCCAACATTCCTAGTAATATAAACATAAAATCATAACATCAGGGAGAGTAAACTTGGAAACAAGAATAAAGTGAAAAATAGTATTGTTACATTCATTTCAACCATTTTAATAGTCTATCATTAAAGATCTCTAATCATTTACAGCAGATTTTAATAGTCTATCCTTAAAGATCTCTAATCATTTATAGCAGCCACTATTGTCAAGAGCTTAAAATATATATTATGTATTATTTTCATCTTAAATCACTCAAGTTTGACATAGAAATATATAAAGGACAAAACATTAGATAGTTCATTTGACATAAAAATATAAAAAAAATTAAATGGTTGTTAATATGTAGGATATTCAAACAAAAGTTGCCCATGTTTACTACATAAAGTAGATTATACAGTAAATTGGCATGCACAATTGATAACAGTAACAGCTATTAAATTATGTTTAAATTTATAGAATAAGATGAATGGATTATTCATCACTTATCAAGTAATTGTTTCAAATGTAATCACAACCAATATGTTCTTATGCCTCTTTAAGATAAGCCAGACCAGCTGGGTACAGTAGCTCACACCTGTAATCCTTGCATTCTGGGAGACGGAGGAGAGTGGATTGCTTAAGCTCAGATTTGGAGACCAGCCTGAGCAAGAGCAACCCCCCATATCTACTAAATATAAAAGAACTAGCTGGACATTGTGGTGGGCACCTATAGTCTCAGTTACTCAGAAGTTGAGGCAAAAATCACATTTCTAAATAAAAATAGCCAGGCATTGT
Organism: Arctocebus calabarensis; assembly: GCA_963573935.1. Classification (NCBI taxonomy): domain Eukaryota; kingdom Metazoa; phylum Chordata; class Mammalia; order Primates; family Lorisidae; genus Arctocebus; species Arctocebus calabarensis. Next base: position 31,895 of record CAUYON010041257.1, read on the forward strand.
GGTAGGCACTTGTAGTTCCACCTACTGGGGAGACTGAGGCAAGAGGATTGCTTGAGTCCAGGATTTTGAGGTTGCTATGAGGTATTATGATGCCATGGCACTCTACCCAGGGTGACAGAGTAAGATTCTGTCTTAAAAAAAAACAAAAACAAAAAACGATAGGCCAGAGAAGGCACTGTACCAGAGGCTTTTGAAGTCTTGGTTCCACTGTGATATTACCAGTCTATGCCATATGCCAATTACTGACTGTGTGCATAAAGTCAAGTTACTAAATCACTCTGTGACTTAGTAATTCTACATATAAAATGGGAAAAAATACAAATCTTAAATATTTGTTATGAACATAAAATGAACGGTGTCAGACCCTGACATTCATACCCGGCACATGGATTAGCAGTTATAAAAGCTAAAGAGTAAATCAAGAAGGAATGAGAATGCTCATCTACCTATCGAACCTTGTAATTGTACACTTACAACAATAGGCATTTCTCCTCAAACCAGAACCTACGGTTACTCATGGGTTTTGGAATTTCCTTTGACTGTGTTTTCTCATTCCTCTCTATTATCTTTTAAAGACATGTTCATTCCATAATCATTAGAATTTTCACTGCTTATATTATTTGGATAAAATGCAATCAGATAACAATTTAGGCTGAAGAACATTGCAAACAACACTCCATTTAAAAGATCTTGATTACTGACTCTTCCCCCAAACCCAGTTTATTAGGACAACTGTAGTAATGGAGAATAAACCAAATTGAGTCTTCCTCGTATCTCAAAGTAGAAAAATTATGGGAAGGTTGTTGATAAGGTTTTAAAGCCTGAGCTAAATGATGTTAAAGTGTCTTGCAAGTAGAGAAATGATTGGAATTGAACAAGATCAATAGGTACACAAAATACTGCTTGGTCTCAGCATAGTTTAAGACAAGATCAGGAAAGTATGCATATCCCAGAATTTTTTAACACAGGGGCAGTAAATTATTTCATCCTCAGAATAGTTTACAGAACGAATCAGAGAAAACATTCACCTGGATAAATTCACAATGACCAAGATGGAGTGAGTACCTCCTGTCATTGAATAAAACTCAACCCACATAATATCAGGGGTGACCCCAATGCAATGCTAGAGAGCCAGAGGTCTAAAGAGTCAAACTCATTGGACCAGACAGGCAAGAACAGCAAGATAAACCTTGGACCCTGGGAGCTTAGAAGAGATCAATGGAGATTTATTAGGGAAGTATCACCTGAAGAAACAGAAGCAGCCACGAGAAAGAAGTGGCTTATTTGGGAACAGTCCCAAACTATGCCATGAGATCCCTCCCAGTGGCTACCAGAGATGAGAGGACGAGGAGGAAAAATGAAAAGACAAGACACAAGAGAAGGTTTTTAAAGCTAGGTCAGGAGTCTGCTTGTCTTTTTTGTAAGGTTTAGCAAAGCAACCACTTGCTCCAGGCTAGCTCTGTTTTTATTTCATACACCATTGTTTTAATCATCAATAGAATGAAGACAAGCAAACAATGACATTATGTTTCTCTCTGTACTTGCATTTCTCAACTAAAGTATTTCTTTAACTATGTTAATTGGACTGATTTACTTTTTACTTTTATTGCTCTAAGGTATTTATGATCTTAACACAAACAGAACATGGGGCAAGGAACACAGTCCAGGAGCAGGATGCCCAAGAAGACTCCAATTAGGCCATGCACACAAATCATAGGAGGGGCAATTAACACTCAAGAAGACTTGTGCTCAGACAGACAGATGCTTCTGACCATACCAAGGCCACAGAGGAAAGGAAATGTTTTTCCTTATCTTGCCTGGGGCAACTCTTGCTGTCTTTATTGAAGTTTAAACATTCTGCATTTCCTAACTCCCCAAAGCACTCACTCTCCCAACTAGCCTTGCCTGCTCTGTGACCTCTGCAGTGGAGTCGTGCTGGGGGAGGGTTAAAGTTTCAGCAACAGTTTAAGTTTTAAGGGTCCAGGCCTTCCAAAGTGCATTTTGCACCAGGCTTAAGGTTCCTATGACACACTTCTTTCCTATCTCTATTTCCTTTGGCCCATCATCTGCAAACATTTTCTTAATTCAATTCCTAACCTACTTATAACTAATAATTGAATATTGGTTTTAAGTTTATTAAATCATTGTTACTAGCAATGCAAGCACATCCAGATATGACTCTTCCTTTAAGTGCTCCCACGTGCACCTGCAGTGGTTGTAGCTAAGGATACTGGCTAAAGACTCAGGTGTTCAACAAAAAAAAAAAAAGAAGAAGAAATATTTTTCTGATTATTTATTAAAGCTGGTGTCATCACTACTTATCATGAAATTAATCATGTTAAATGTTATTGACTTAATTTAAAAATTGCAATACTGGGTGGTGCCTGTGGCTCAAAGGAGAAGGGCACTAGCCCCATATGCTGGAGGTGGCGGGTTCAAACCCAGCCCGGGCCAAAAACTGCAATAAATAAATAAATAAAAATTGCAATACTTTAAGTCTTTATAATTTAATCTGTTTCATATGTAAAGTATAAGTTTACCCTGTATACTATGTGATAAATGTTTCTGTATCTCTAACAGCATTTAGCACAGTGTCTAATATAAAACTTATTCTTTTTTTTATAATTTTATTGAATCATAATTGTGTACATTGGTGCAATCATGGGGCACAATGTGCTTCATATACAATCAGAAATATTTTGTTCGTACTGTTACAGATAGCCTTCATGGCATTTTCTTGGTCACTATATAAAGACATTGATACTCTACCTTTAATAAATTTCACCAGTACCCTGCTAAGATGCACCATAGGTGTGATCCCACTAATTGCCCTCTCTCCACCCATCCTCCTCCCCTCCCCTCCCCTCCCTTTCCCTTTTCCCTGTATTCTTGTGCTATAATTGGGTTTTAGCCTCATATGAAAGCTATAAATTAGATTCATATTAGGGCTGAGTACATTGGATACTTTTTCTTCCATTCTTGAGATACTTTGCTAAGAAGAATATGTTCCAGCGCCATCCATCCACATAATATTTCTATTAATGTTTTGTTGAGAGAAGACATATATACACTGCACTTCAGTCATCTGACATGGAGAGTTTGATGACTTTTTGAATAGTTTTACACATGTATAACTACTACCCAGATCAAGAAATTGAGCATTTCCAGCACTTTGGAGGCTCCCCGTGCCCCCTTCCACTCAATACGCCCCACCCCAGAGGCACTGTCATTCGGACTTCTATCAGTGTGACAGACCGGTTATGCTGCTTTTGGTTTTATTTTGATTTTCTATGGCTGGAATCCTGCAGCACGTACTCGTTTGCGCCTGGCTTCTTTCACACATCATTATGTCTGAGAGATTCAACTGAGTCGCTGGATCCAACCTAATATAGGGTTTGATGTCTAGCAGCCAGTTGTACTCTTTGGAACAAATTGTCTCATGTTGGAACAAATTGCAGCATGCTGGGTGGCATGTGGCATTGCTCCTGCACAGAAATTCCTAGCGTGTCCTTAAAATATTTTCAGAGCAGTCCCTCCAAAGATTCCATACCTGGGGAAGTGGCAGGAGCAGTTTTCCAGTGTCGCCTTGGTCGTGCCCAGCAGCCACAGCCAGAAATAGATGCAGTGTCCACCCGAGGGGCTGGTGGGGCAGGACCTGTGCCATTGAAGGTGTGGGTCCTACCTGCAGAGTCTCCATCTAAGTGCCAGGGGTACTGTCCTGCTGTCACAGTGGCCTGAAGCCAGAGTGACAAAGTATTTATACAATGGAGGCTGTGTTCTGGTTTCTAAAGTTGTTGGGTCAGGTGTGGGTTTGCAGGGGTCTTCCTACCCATAAAATACTCATTTGCGTATAAAATGGGAAGCAAGTGGATGGTGTGTAGGTATTTGCCCTTTCAGACAATCCTCAAAGGACTTTTAAAAGTATTTTATCCTGGGCACATTTTCACGAAACCTTCGGGTCATTCTTCACATGTCTCCTGGTTTAGGTGCCTGGAAAACTAATAACTCTGAGACCAGTAAAGCACAGCTGTGATGTGGGCTGCGTTTAACAGTAGATGTAAAAGCCATACTGTGGATTGTATGGGGAGGGGATGAAGCAGCTTCTAGTGGAGAAATGTGGTTTAGTGCCAATAGGACCCGGCAGGCAGCCTTGGTTGGTCTTGCCTCTGCCACTAATTAGCTTGTAATTTAAGAGAGTTATTGAGCATTTCGCAGTCTCAGATTCTTTGTTTTAAAAGACAAAGTGACTGGATTTCATGACCTGAATGCCTTCCATTCCAAAACAGTACATTTTTGAAAGTACGAATAGAATATTCCACACGGCGAGTATTAATTGGATCTTTCTGATTATCAAGGCAGTCGGCCAACGACGCAGTAAACTTTTACTTAGAGATTTTTAGAATTTTACAGCTGGTGGAGATTTTGGCCCAAATGTTGCATTTGACAAGAAAACAAGAGATTTTGAATGTGCAAATGACTTACTTGAAGACACCCTGATGGTTATTTGAAAAACTAAGACCAGTACACTCCAACCCCAGTTGGCCTGCTCTGGAATATGTCCAGCTGTTTCTTTCAGAAGAATCACCTGGAAAACTATCTCCTTTCCTAAAAACTCTGACTCCTCTCCTATAGTTAATAGAGTTTGGGGGCCTTTGCAGACCGGAGAATGATTTAGTATTAATGACTTGTTTTATCAAAAACTCCTGATTAATGACTTTGTTTTATCAAAAACTCCTGAGTTCCTTCAGGAATTTGGAAGTAGCTCTACTGATAGCTTCTCTAGCGATGTCCTGCCTCCCCAATTTTTAATAGAAATCACACTTTTTCAAAGTTGGGGTTGATGCAAAGTTGGGGTACATGTCAGATGCAATGACAATGGCACCAGCTCCCCACTGGATGAGCACATTCTTAGAAAGTACGTTTTTTAAGCCTGGGTGAATCAGGCTTGTGAAGCAGCTAGAAGGCATTTGCTTGGGACAGCTGGCTACGAAGGTTGTGGTTGGAGGAGTTACTAGCCAGACACTGTCTGGGGTAGATTCTCTCGTCTTTCCTCACAGTGGTTTTGGAGTTGTGTCCCACAGAGGACCTGTTCATAGGCATATAGCTAAATGTTGGTCTGTTCTGGGGAGCAGAGTCTAAAATTCTGCACAGTGTTCTTTTAATTGCTGACGTGAGCTGTTTTGGGAGAGCTACACTGTCACTCTCTGCCTTGGTCTCTCTCTGGGAAAAGGGGCTGGTGAGCTTGTATTCCATTCTTACCTTACTTCACCTCACTGAAGATTTAATTTCAGGGCTTTATCTTGAGTACTGATTTAAAAATCTGCGATAGGTTTAGGGTTTCACATTAGAAGTCATTTATTTTTTAAGTCAGGAAAATTCTTTTTTGCACAAAAAATTATAGATGGAAAAGAAGCCATACTCAGTAAAATAATTTAAGAAGGTTTATTCTGAGCCAAATTTGAGGACCAAGACCTGGAGCCACACACAGGAAGCTGTGAGCATATGGATTTGAGGCGGTGGGGTGACAGTTTGGTTTTATACATTTTAGGGAGACACGGATTATAGGTGAAAAACATGGAAAACGTTTGTTGGGTTAGCCCCATACGGTGGGACATCTAGAAGTGGGGAGCTTATAGGTTATAGGCAGGTTTAAAGATTCTTTAGCTGACCATTGGCTCAAAGTTAGGCTCTGTCTAAA
>CAUYON010041258.1:0-12502 GCA_963573935.1 Arctocebus calabarensis
GGGTTGGTGTCATTTAAGTCTTAGACCTTGTCATTTAAGCCTAAGAGTTATAAAGATTTTGAATTTATAGACTTTTTTTTATTTACCTGAATCTAACATATCCTACTATTCATCTGAATTTGCAGATTGAAGTATTAAAAATATGATACTTTGGGGACGGTGCCTGTGACTCAAGGAGTAGGGCGCTGGCCCCATATATCAAATGGTGGGTTTAACTCTGGCCCTGGCCAAAACTGCAAAAAAAAAATTAATAATAAAAATAAAAATATGATATTTTCAAGTTCATTTTAATTGACTTTATAAGAAATGAACAAATACAAACCAAAAGTATAGTCAGGCTACTTTCACCAATTCATACCTTACCCATTCCAGTTATCTCTGAACTTGTGCCATGTGCTTCGTTATTCCTGAATTATTCTCAATCCTCAGTGCAAACAATGCTTCCTCACAGTGCCTCCAACTGTCCTATTTAAAGATTTATTTTCTTCCTTAAGAAGTACATTTTGATAAATTATCTATGTAAGTATCAATTTATTTCAGTTATTTTTATCTCTCTAAATTTGCTATGCTATAATTTCCATGAGGGAGAAAATTAATTTATTTGAGTGCTTGGGATTAAATATACTACCAAGAGAAAATAGCGAGAGTTCTGACCTCAAATGTAATGTTTTTTTTTAAATTGCAAAATCTCTTGGTTTATTTTGTATTTTATTATATTTATTTATTTTTTAATTGTTTGAGATTCATTGAGGGTACAAAGAATTAGGTCACACTGATTGCGGTTGGTAGGTAAAATCCCACTGGCAGTTGTGTCCCACCCTCAGTGACACCAGGAATGTTATTTTCTTTTGTTCTGATTTTACATCTGTGTGTCATTGACCCATCAAAAAAATAAAAATAGCTTAAAATACCACAATGGATGGTGAAAATAAATGATGTTAATATTCATACTTTTGAATCACATTATCTTTTAAATTTGAATCGAGGTAGATTTTAAAAAGAGCTAGTCATAATTTTTCTAGACAAAATCTTCAAATCCAATACCAATTTTCTTCATTCTCTAAGATAAAAAAGTAGGTACACCATAGAAACCAAACTACTGAATAAAATAAGGTTTTGAAATTAATAAAAAGGTCACAATTTTATACATAATAATATTATAAATAATTTAAAAAACTGTTTCTTTGATTTTAGTCAGAGAAAAGCTAAGGATTTAAATTTATTCAAGAAAATTACTTGGAATAGAGATTAAGAAAATTATATTTAATCCCTTTATTAATACAAGGCGTTTATAAGGTAAGTTCACAGAATGCAATTCAAACTGACTCTCAATATTTTTCTCTCATTTCTATTTTGTTATATCTATTCTAAAAGAATAAGTGACTTCCCACTATTTCCTAAAGGAAAACATGCAGCTTATAGAAAATTAACATCCATGATTATGTGTGTATGTGATTTCTGTGTGCGAATGCCCCTAAATGTTCCTGAACGTGTTTCCCCTCTCATTCTAATATGTTCCATTGTTTTACATATGCAAGGATATATTTCTTTTTCTTTTTCTTTTTTTTTTTTTTTATTGTTGGGGATTCATTGAGGGTACAAGAAACCATGTTACACTGGTTGCATTTGTTAGGAAAAGACCCTCTTACAATCGTGTTTTGCCACCCAAAAGGTGTGGCACACACCAAGACCCCACCCCCCTTACTCCTTCCCTCTCTCTGCTCCTCCTTTCCCCACCCCTCCCTCATTCTTCCTCTCTCTGCTCTCCCCTTCCTTCACCCCCACCATGTCAATAATTGTCATTAATTGTCCTCATAGCAAACTTGAGTACATGGGATTCATGCTTCTCCATTCTTGAGATGCTTTACTAAGAATAATGTGTTCCACTTCCATCCAGGTTAGTACAAAGGCTGTAAAGTCTCCATTTTTTTTAATGGCTGAATAGTATTCCATAGTGTAAATATACCATAGCTTGTTAATCCATTCCTGGATTGGTGGGCATTTAGGTTGTTTCCACATTTTGGCGATCGTAAATTGAGCTGCAATAAACAGTCTAGTGCAAGTGTCCTTATGATACGAGGATTTTTTCCCTTCTGTAGATGCCTAGTAATGGGATTGCAGGATCAAATGGGAGGTCTAGCTTGAGTTCTTTGAGAGCTCTCCACACTTCCTTCCAAAAAGGTTGTATCAGTTTGCAGTCCCACCAGCAGTGTAAAAGTGTTCCCTTCTCTCCACATCCACGCCAGCATCTGCAGTTTTGAGATTTTGTGATGTGGGCATTCCATTTTATTTTTTAAATTTAATTTTGGGATGATGGACTGGCATTCATAAAACCAAGAAGGTACAGGAAGCATCAGTTTCTCCAAGTGATAGATGTATGAAATTCAGTTTGGATTGTATAGGTTGGAGGATGTCTATTGTCAGATTAAACTTGGCCTTTAGTTATATTATACTATGAACATTTGATTTTAAAACTGACACACAGAGTTTGGTAAAATGTGGAACAGATTACATAATTGAGTTAATGTGAATAGTTGGCATTTATAAAATATTTAGCTCTTTGCTTGATTTGTTTTTTAAAATTAACTTTCATGCCCAGCATCTTGGTAGAATGATTCAGGGAAAGAAAGATTACTATTAAACATTTTTTTTGAGACAGAGTTTCAATCTGTCATTCTGAGTAGAGTGTCATGGTGTGGTGTCATAGCTCATAGCAACCTCATACTCCTGGGCTCAAGCGATCCTCTTGTCTCAGTCTCCCAAGTAGCTGGGACTATAGGCGCCTGCCACAATGCCCGGTTATTTTAGCTATTTTGTTAGATATGAGGTCTTGGTCTTGCTCAGCCTGGTCTTGAACTCCTGAGCTCAAGCAGTCCACCCACCTTGGCCTCCCAGAGGGCTGGGATTACAGGATTTGAGCCATCTCCACTGAGCTCAAGGTGTACACCAGGATTTCACATTTGCTTGTTTGTTAATGAGGCCAGGTGAATCTAGTCAAAACCCAACTAGAAAACAGCCCGGAATTGGGCAGTTGGATTTTTTAAAATCACAATTAATGTTTGTGGAGTCAGTGAAATGCAAAATTACAACTAATGTTCTTTTCATGTCTAAGAAGAGACATTATGTAAAATATCTTTATCCTTCAAATCATCTTGGCTCTAATTTGGGAGGGAAGAAGTATAGGGTCTGACTCCCTCTGGGAGGAGAGGTGGAAGTTACTCCTGGGGTGAGCTTTTCCCATCCCCACTGATGCCGTGTGAGGTGAGGCTTCAATACTGTCTCAAAAGTGTTGTGGCTCAGAGGTCTGCCCTGCAGCACCCTGGTGTGGAAAGTGCAGTGTCTCCACCAGGCCCACTTCTCTCGAACAGCCTTGGCCTACCACACTTGGAAATTTTGAGACTACTGCCTTTTTCATTGTGACTTGGTTCCAGCATCTCTTTATGTTGTCTTTAAGATCAAAATGAAAATCTCTTTCTACCTTGATTTATTTCCCCCCTTCATGATACTCGTCTCAGTTAAAATGTTGTTCTTAGTGTGGCTTGAGTCACAGAGCTGGTCCTCATGGTGTGCCCCGTGACTGTCTGTTTCCATCCTTCGCTTTTGTTTGGTTAAAGACATTTCTTGGGTAAATAGGTTTTCGCAATTGCTGTTCCTCACAAATCTGGAAAATGGGTCATAGTTTTGGTAATCTCTGCTTTTATTGTGTTAGAGATTTGATAAGCGGCTGGGTTGAGAAAACATGTTTTTTTGTTTACAACCCTGGTTCCTCCACCTTGACGTTTACAGGACTGCCTTGGCTCTGCTGCTGGTGACTAGTGAAAAATTTGAAAGTAGCCAAATTAACCTGCCATCAGGGAGAGGATCTCAGTGGTTGCATTTTGTAACTGCAGTAAAAAAGCCAAGGAGCATGATTAACACTGTCTTATTTGGGTTCTTGGCAAAAGGGAAGCCTGATGAAGGAAGGAGGAAGAGGGAAGATAAAGGTCTCCTCTTTGCTCTGGTGTCTGAAGCCTTAGCAGAGGCCTGGAGGGGGACTGGGCTTGGCTTCCTCAGGGTTTCTCCCCTCTCCTTTTATATCACTTTTCCTTTTCAAATCTAGAAAATTAGTGCTTTTTCTCCACTAGTACCAGGCCCTAGAGGCCTTAGGCAGGTGGCTGAGAAAGACCCATGTGGTTGTTTGAGTGAGGAATTCCACACACAGAATTGAAGGTTCCACCCTTGCAGGGTGGCAGGGGTGGTAATGAAAAGGGACCCTGCATCCGTGTCTGAAAAGACATGTATTGAAACTTCCCGTCCAACTTGGTGAGAGACATTATGATGGAATCACCTACTTCCCAGGTTTGTAAATGTTGGGTCTTTTCGAAGCTTAAAAACAAGTTAACCACATAAATATTTGAAAATGGTCTATACGAGTAAATGTCAAATATTTGAGACAGTTTGGTTGCTTGGAAGCACGGTCAGAGGAAATGGTTTGCATATGGTTTAGCTAGAGGCTCTTATTTTGGTAGATTCTTGAGGTAGTGATAGTCGTCAAAATGTGGATTTTATTCTATTTTGACATGAAAAAGTTTTTCAGTTATTCTCATATAATGTTATGCATAGGGTTGTATTTAACATTAAGTTAGGTATGTTTGGTCCCATAATTTTGTCTCAGAGATGATGTACCTTTGTTAGATGTGAGGCTTAACTTGGGGATTTATTCTATTTTGACATGAAAAAGTTTTTCAGTTATTCTCATATAATCTTATGCATAGGGTTGTATGTAACATTAAGTTAGGTGTGTTTGGTCACCATAATTTTGTCTCAGAGATGATGTACCTTCGTTAGACGTGAGACTTAACTTGGGGAATCATCAGTGAGGCAGAGCAGTGAGGATCCAGTGCAGGGTTCAGCCCTCGGTGCTGTGGTTGGACTGCAGGAGCAGCAGGGCTACCTTAAGGCAAGAATTACCTCTTTTGTCAGAGGGACTCCCTGTCCCCAGGGCTGGGCGGAAGGGGTGGGAAGAGAAGGGAGCTTGCAGAGCCAGTAAGTACCCACTGGGGTTGTTTGTGTACTTGGTACCAAGCTGGTTGCATTGGAAACCCTTTCTCTGGACGGGTAGGTTGCAGACCATCATGAGATTTACACGGGATGAATGGGAAAGCTTCCTGTGGACCATTCCACCCACAGAGTTCTGCGGTCTGTGTGACCCAAGTGGTCTCTCTCCTTCAACCTTTTAGGATTTAATTTTCACTTTAGTGGCCCTTTAGGATATGATACATAGAATTTGAAAGATTCCTATAGTCGCAATCTCTTCTGTTACCTGCGTGCTTGGAGCAGTTCCTTGAATCTGTGGAACTTGTGAGTTAGAATGAATTACAAATTATGCCTAGGTTTATATTTGCCATATGCATTTGTAGTAACATGAAGGCTTTCTGATTATAACATTAATATTTTTTTTTTTTAAGAGATAAAGTCTCACTTTGTTGCCCTCAGTAGAGTGCTGTGGCATCACAGTTCACAGCAGCCTCCAGCTTTGGGCTTAGGTGAATCTTTTGCCTCAGCCTCCAAAGTAGCTGGGACTACAGGCACCCACCACAACGCCTGGCTGTTTTTTGTTGCAGTTTGGCAACAAACTGCCATCAAACCCGTCATCCTCAGTATATGGGGCTGGCGCCCTACTTACTGAGCCACAGGCACCGCCTTATAACACTGATTTTTTTATTTTTGTAGAAACAGACTCTCATTCTATGGCCCTTGGTTGAGTGCCTTGGCGTTACACAGCTCACAGCAACCTCCAACTCCTGGGCTTAGGCGATTGTCTGGCCTCAGCCTCCTGAGTAGCTGGGACTACAGGTGCCCGCCACATCGCCTGGTTATTTGTTTTGCAGTTCAGCTGAGGCTGCGTTTGAACCCACCACCTTCGGTATATGGGGAGGGCACCCTACTCGCTGAGCCACAGGTGCCGCCCTATAACACTAATTTTAAATAATTAGTATTTTGTTTTACATTTTAAAGATCGTAAATGATTTTTATCGCATTTTTTCTTTCAAAATATTTGGTATAACTAAAAATCTGATGCTAAGGAAATTTATCAGGGTTAAAAAATTATTGTAATTAGGGGTGTTCGATGTTAACTTCTTTCTTAGCTTTGTAACTGACAGTTTCCCGTAGTGACCACTCTGTTCTGTAGAAATCCTTCTGTGTAGTATACAGTGTTATGTCCTAGTAATCCTGGATGTTTCTTTCATCTGCTGTATATTTCTTGCATTGCTGTTTTGACACCTTCTTGAGTTATACAGAGAATATACTTGCGAAATACAGCCCAGCCAGTGCTGTAGTGAGCCTGTAGTCCCAGCTACTTGAGAGTCCGAGGTGGGAGGATCTCTTGAGCCCTGGCCTGGGCAACACAGATAGTGGTTTTTTTTTTTTTTTTTAAAAGCACAATCCAGGTTATGTTTTTTTATTTTTTTGTAGAGACAGAGTCTCATTTTATCTACTTTGGAAGAGTCCCCTGGCGTCACACAGCTCACAGCAGCCTCCTACTCCTGGGCTTAGGCAATTCTGTTGCCTCAGCCTCCCGAGTAGCTGAGACTACAGGCGCCTACCACAGTGCCCAGCTATTTTTTTTTTGTTGTTGTTGCAGTTTGGCCAGGGCTGGGCTCGAACCCACCACCCTCAGTATATGGACCCCACCCATTGAGCCACAGGTGTGGACCCCACAATCCAGGTTATTACAATAAATTTTAAAAGTGTGATTTCCTAAGCTTCAAAGATTATCCTTGAGTATTTAGGTAGTCCCTTGGAATTGGCCCTATCCTTGTACTTAAGGAGGGGTCCCCCAGACACTGTCACTGTTCTGTCTTTCTTCTTGATCATTTTAGCCTGAAATTCTCCCTTGGTGCCTAACTAGAAAAAACTATTCTGAAGTAATCCATTCAGCTTAGCTGCATTTTAGGCCTTTTAATAAGTAGTTTAAGTTTGTGCCATTGCCTTCTTTGAAGTGATTGGCTTATTTTGTTTGAACTTAAGGTAGAGGGTGTGGGAGATGTGGTATAAAATGGAGAGAATATTATATTGATATAGATGTAGCCCATGTTTATGTTGAATTCCTCCCCAACACACAAACTATTGCAAGATGTATGTTTGATGTCTATTAACTCCTGTATTTGTCACCATTTGATTGCCTGCCTTACACATTTCTGAGAAAAAAAATCACTGTGCCATGTTATTCACTGAACTGTGTAAACGATCCTTGGTCATATGAATATTGAACATATTTATAGGAGGACTCTGATGTCCTTTGTGATGAGAGTAATGGAGACATTTTAATTAAAGACAAGCTGTTGATGGTTATGGTTCTTAGACTAACCATGACTTCTGTCTGCGTGTATATAAAAGAGGCAAGAAGGGAAAAAAGAAAACCTTTCAACCTCAGAAGTCATCTGTTAGGATTGACAACTTGGGGGCCTCCAATTAAGCCTCATTTATACTCCCCAACCCTAGTTGTGTTTCAGAGAACTCATTTTACAGAGTACTTGGAAGAAAAAGTAACTAAGTTAGAAGGATAAAACTAGAACGTAAAACACTTTGGATTGTAAGGTAATGCATGGGAGGAAGTCTTTGTGATCCTTAACTGTGAATCTACCCCTGGGATTTGAAATGAAGACACCTCCCCTCCCCCTTAGTCATGTGCCCTGTTAAGCTTGTTTCTGTGTGGCTTGCTGGGACTCATTAAAAAAATGACTTTTGTTAAACTTGCAAGTCTGTGATGGGCCTTTTGCAGGAAAGCTCACTTCCGGGCACGGGGGAGGGGGTGTCCCTGCTCTCTGAGGTTGCTATCTTGTTACTCTGGCCTGAAACAAGTTAGCAGCCACCTTCATACAGACCTACTTAGGTCACGTCACATCCTGGGCCCCCTCATCAGACTACTTGTTAGACCGTGTTTATCATGGAAATGAATTTGAATGTTACTAGGACAGCATACCCAGGTAGGTTTAGAAAACTTAATTTTTAATTTTAATGCGCCTCCATCTTTCATAAGGCTAAAGCTTTTGGACTTAACAGTATTCATTTTGGCTATAAAATATTAATAGTATTTTGTTCTGGTTGAACACAGGGCATGACCTTTGACATCCTGCTTTGATATGCCTGGGAATTCGACATCCTTCAATTTAGATGGAATGCCCTTGTTTTGTTTCCTGTGGTGTGGGGAAATACATTTTGGCTCTTCAGCAGAGGAAGACAGGAAAAAAGTAAAATTGGAATGCATAAAGAAGGTGTTAATGACTTTATTTCTGCAGGGTATAAGGTGACTAGGCCTGCTTTTTGTAGAAGTCTGAGCTTAGGAAAGTATTAGTGCACATTATGAAGAAAATGCTCTAATCATAATTAGTTTTTGCTTTCTTTGATCTGGATTTACTTTTTGACTAACCAGTTTGACATTTTAGGGTTTTTGAACTGGTGTGCACTGACTTTTTGTGATTCCTTCACCAGTATTATTTGTACTGAGGATCGCCTGTTGAGAAGAGCTGTGGAAGGGACCTCAGGTGACGGTTTCTCCCTGAGGGACAGGAGCGCTTTGCTACAACCAACTGCAAGTTTACGTCTGTGATTCTGTTTCCTGAATATGTCAGAACTGCCATCAGTGATTAGTCCTGTATGGGAGGACAAAACGCTTTTTCTCTCCATCTACGTGTTTCTCTTTTAGTGGGGGGTGCTGGGCTGTTTAGTTAAATTTACATAGGTTAGATTAACAGGAGAAAAAAAATTTTAACTATGTACGTACAGGAGTCACACAGGATATGAGACTCGAAGAAAGATCAGATGATTGAAGATTGTGTAACATCTTTTACTACAAGTTATAGGATTATGCAGATAAAGGGAAAAAGACAAAAACTTGGGGCGGCGCCTGTGGCTCAACGGAGGAGGGCACTGGCCCCATATGTCAGAGGTGGTGGGTTTAAACCCAGCCCTGGCCAAAAAAAAAAAAAAGACAAAAACTGGTACCACTCTCATTTTGGACCAGACTCTGCAGGCAGAGCTCTGGGCGCCTTGATGTGGTAAGAAATCTTAATGGCAACCCGCGTTTTGTCAGCAGTAGAGCCAGCGGGTCCCAGCCAATGAAACAGGCACAACACTGAGCCCGAAAGCTGCAAGGGAGTGAAAAATGGCTTCTTCCACCCTCCTAAATTCTTTGGCTAGTCTGTGTGATTAAATTGACATGAGGCAGAATCTTAACCAAAGGAAAAAAATCGTTTAATGACTTGTATGCACAGGGGACTCCCACAAAATGTGAGATGAGTCAGATGATAAAGCTTATATGGCATCCTGAGCTACAGAGAAGAACAGGGATTTGGGGCTTGGGGAGTGCAGGAGGTCTTCACACAAGTTATGAGGGGGGTGAGGGGAGAAATTGTGTGGTAAATAAAGTTTATCTTGTCATGGCAGATAAAGAAAGTTTCAGGTTAGTATCCAGTTGCTCACGCCTGTAATCTTAGCTCTTGGGTGAGGCCAAGGCAGGCGGTTTGCTTGAGCCCAGGAGTTTGAGAGCAGCCTTAGCAAGAGCAAGACCTCGTCTCTACTAAAAATAGAAAAAAATAGACTACAGTAACCAGCTGCTTAGTCAGTCTCAAGCCACCCAGGAGGCGGAGGCAGGAGGGTTGCTTGACTCTAGGAGTTTTGACAGTGCTGTGGTGCTGTGAGCTGTGATGCTGTGGCACTCTACCCAGGGGAACAGGGTGAGACTGTCTAAAAAAAAAAAAAGAAAGAAAAAACCCACAAAAACAAAAAACTCAGGTAATAAACATTTTAAGCAGCCCTTCCCCTCTTATCCATACTTTACTAACGTACATTTCTTATATAAATGTGACTTTCTTTTACAAAAGGGTAGCTTTTCAGAGCTCTGCTCCTGTGTGTGTACTTTCTCAGAACAACCAGCTGGTATATTTTGGGGTGACATGGTCAACATAGTTGGCTCATGTTTTAGGGTGATGTGTCCTGAGCCCCAACATCACCTTCGAATCAAATATCCAAAACTTTGATTCAAGTGGAAAGAAAATTTTGAAGACAGTTTTATAACATTTCTCTTTTAAAAAGGCTATAATTGCTTTGAGCCAAAAACTACGACCCCCCCCATTACCCTAAATAACCCATTACTAATAACAAAAAGCTTGCTTTATGCTCTTTAATTTTTTTTTATTTCCTGTCTGAGCCTGGCATAGTTGAAAGGTGGGTCAGTCTAATGGCGGATCAGTTGAAAGTGTCGGTTGTAGAATCTGTCTGGTCATTTTTCATTTATTCTCTTAGTGCAGAGTGTTTTTGAAGGTGCAAATCTAAAAGGCTCATATTAAGAGAATGCTTCTTTTTGGTCACCTCCTACTCCCCCTTTGTGCTTCTTCATTTCCCTTTTGTTTTCCTTCTCTTCTGCAGCCTTTTCACTTAAAATACTTGATTCCAAAAGATTTCTTTTTTTTTTTTTTTTTGCAGCTCTTTTTTTGGCCAGGGCTGGGTTTGAACGGGCCACCTCTGGCATATGGGGCCAGCACCCTACTCCTCTGAGCTACAGGCGCCGCCCTCCAATACATTTCTGTAATCTTATTAATGTGAATTAGGTGAAACATTTCTTTACAGGTCATTACTGAAATCATAGGTTGTCACGCCTCTCTGGCAGGCCGAGTGGGTGGATTACCTGAGCTCAGGAGTTCAAGACCGGCCTGAGAAAGAGCGAGACTCCGTCTCTACAAACAGCCAGGGGTTGTGGCGGGTACCTGTGAGCTCAGCTACCTGAGAGGCTGAGGCAAGAGAATACTTGAGCCCTAGAGTTTGAGGTTGTTGTGAGAGCTGTGACACTCTTACCGAGGGTGACGTAGTGAGACTCCGTCTCAAAAAGGTTGCTACTGGTTTCAGGTGTGACTTCTATATTCACTATAATAATCCCGTTGTATTTATTACTGCCTTTGGAAATGGCCACTAAGTTAGTAATAGAACTCATTCCATTTAGAAGTATTTGCGAGGAGAAGATTCTGCATTTGAACAAATGGTACCCAAGTACAGGACTCTAACCAAGTCCCAGCTACTCAGGAGGCTGAGATTAGAAGATCACTGGAACCCAGGAGTTTGAGGTTGCTGGGAGCAATGATGCCATTGCACTCAACCACGGGTGGACAGAGTGAGACTCTGTCTCAAAAAAAGAAAAAGTGAAAAGAAGTACAGAAATTAAGTCTTCTGAGGAACTTCCTAAGAGTCAGGACTAGTTAGAGAGGAAAGAAGACTTGCGGTGACTGGCTTCCCGCAACTGAAGGAACAACGCACTAAGCTTATTTCACATACCTGTAGTTCCCGAGTCCAGAACGCAGAGTTGGGAAAGGGTGAGGCCTTAGGATAAATCATAGGCTCAATATACAAATGAGCTTTTTAGCAGTGTGGGAAGTAGCAGATTCTTAAAATCTCCAATGGCAAAGCAAAGGCTCCTGCATCTAATGATAGTTTTAAAATCTTGTTCAAAACTAACTCCATAACTTGAACCCTTCTATTACAGTTCAATAAATGTGAAAGCCCTTGAGCTAAACAAAGCCCAAGAAACAAGCAGGAACGCCAACACTAGGGACTCCTACACATACAGCTTGTCAGAGAGGTGCCCACAGGTGCCTGCCACAACTCCTGGGTTAGAGTCCTGTACTTGGGTACCATTTGTTCAAATGCGGAATCCCAAACTAAGTCTTCTCTTTTGGATAGGGAATGCTTAAAAAGGTACACAGCGGGGTTGGTAGTGCCCTGGTCTAGGGACACTTTCTTCTGGTAGGGTAGCCTGAGAAGCCTTGTGCTGGTTTTCGGATCCCGTGTACGCCCCGACATAGAAGAGGTAGGTGCAAGCACACAGGGTGCAGAGGCCGGTGGCGATGTGCTCCGCGTGTGGTGCACAACAAACCACGTCAAACAAGGCCTGCAATGAGCTGAATGGAAACTATCCTGCTTTGTGTATTTTAGACGTTTAAGCTAAAAATCTATAAGTATGTGTTTGTCTTACCATCTTTTTACTAACCTCAGTTTGCTCTGGTAAATAGGACCTTTGAAATGGGCAGGGGAAGGGAAGGAAACAGTGTTCCCAGCATCTGGTAGCCTGGCTGTGCAGATGTGGGTTTCCTCTGAGTCTCCACACACCAAGTCCACCCTTTTTTGTGACATGTAGTTAAATTAACCCATACTTGACTTTTGGGAAGAGAGAACTGCCACTTGTGCAGAATACCGAGGTGTGAGTTAAGTAATCATAACCGTTGCAGAGTGATTCAGGGCGTGCTTTGTCATCAGCTGTTCTCATTGACCTGAAAGTGCTTTTGTGCTTTTCAGCAGTGAATCTACCTTTTTTTTTTCTGGTGTGGAATCTTTTTTTTTTTTTGTAGAGACAGAGTCTCACTTTATCGCCCTGGGTAGAGTGCCGTGGCGTCACACAGCTCACAGCAACCTCCAGCTCTTGGGCTTAAGCGATTCTCTTGCCTCAGCCTCCCTAGTAGCTGGGACTACA
>CAUYON010041260.1:0-70000 GCA_963573935.1 Arctocebus calabarensis
AGCTCAGGAGTTCAAGACCAGCCTGATCAAGAGCAAGACCCTGTGTCTACTAAAAAGAGAAAAAGTAGCTGGGCAGGGTATCATGGTGGGTGTCTGTTGCCCCAGCTTTTGGGGAGACTAAGGCAGGAGAATTGCTTGAGCCCAGGAGTTTGAGGTTCTTGTGAGTTACAATGCCAGGACACCCCACCCAGGGTGACAGAGTGAGACTCTGTTGAAAGAAGGAAGGAGAGAGAGAGAGAGAGAGGAAAAGGGAAGGAGGGAAGGAGGGAAGGAGGGAAGGAGGGAAGGAGGGAAGGAAGGAAGGAAGGAAGGAAGGAAGGAAGGAAGGAAGGAAGGAAGGAAGGAAATGGAGATTCTCGTGTGATCCATGAAGCCAGGTGCATGATGTCACTGGGCTCCTCCCAGCAGGTGCCTAGACCAGCATGGAGTGACCAGCTCCTGTGGCCATATACAGGTGAGGGCACCAAAGGGCAGTTCTGCACACGAGGACTCAGATCCGCTGTGGCTGAGGACCATGCAGTCTGAAGTCTGAGCAAAGGTTTGTTTGATGAACCGAGATGCATCCGTCAAGCTACCGGCCACTTTTTACTGAGGGCCAACCCACATGCTCAGTGTCATGAGCACCAGGGAAGGATGTAGACAGAGGGACAGATTAGGGTCCAACTTGAGGGCCCTACGTCTTCAGTGGATGCCAAGAGAACATCCTCACCCCTCTCAGGGCCAGGAAGGGCTGAGACTGGTGGGGCCCGGGTGGGCAGAGAGGGCTTCTGGGAGGAGGCAGCAGGGGAACAGCTGGAGAGGACGCACTGCTCAGAGGCCCCCCGTGCCCCCCATGCCAGCTGGTGCCCAGAAGTGAGGGCTGTGGGAGCTGGGGCCTGTTTTGTCACAGCACTTGCAGTGGGGCCGGGGGGCAGGCCACTTTTGCCCCCCTGAGACCATGGTCAAGCCACTAACCATTTCGACGCACCATCACTTCCTAAGCAATAAAACAGCGTCACAGAACTGTGGGGAGGAAGCCCAGGGTCATTATGCTGTTTTACGACTGGCAACTAATACTTCATAAAAAGGCAGTTGCACCAAGCCGAGTGCTTTTCGTGAATTCCCTGCGTTGAACTTCCCTGTGTCTTACGAAATAGCTAGCATTCCACTTTAGGGAAGGGGAAATTCAAACTCAGAGGGGTCATATAAGGTGACCAAGACAAGTTAGGGCTGGCGTCTGGATCCGACCCCACACCGTCGCCTTTAACCACCACTCACCCAGCGTCCTGCTCATGGCTGGGGCGATCACTCACACCAGCACTGTCCGGAGAGCACAAACCACATCGGTAACTCCCACCTTCCCAGTAGCCGTATTGAAGAATTGGGTGGAAAAAATTTTAATAATGTATTTTACTAAAAAAAAAAAAAAAAGTATTTTACTTAATCCATATATCGAAAACATTATTTAACTTGTAATGAATGTAAACCATACTAATGAGATGTTTTACATTCTGTTCGTCATACTTGGTCTTCGGAATGCCGTGAGTCGGCCCTGATAGCACCTTCTCCGCGGCTGTGTGTGGGTCCCCGTGCCGTGTTGGACGACGCAGGTGTAAGTTACTATAGCAGACGCCTGAAAAGAAACACCTGGGTGATCAGGGTATGGGGAAGGGATTGGTCTCTTGTTAAAGAGCACGAAAGAACATACATCATTGTCTCCACACCTGTGGTGTAAATAGCCACAGGATCACCTCTGTAAAGAGCCACAGGAGAAGCTAGTCAAGGCTCCTACTAAGACTGACCGCTGCCCCTTTGAGGCACTCCGGCACCTCTTACCCTACTGAGTCAATGAGCTCCTGGCACCCATGGGGAGCAACACCCAGAGCAAAACTATAGTGGTCCGCGTCCTGGCAGTTTCTTGGGCCAGGGCTGGCGACCTGGCGTCCCAGCTCTGACATGTTACCTTCTAAACCAAAAAACTTCAAGAGGGAAAGGTACTGAGGGCCCTTGGCGATTACCCAAGACAACAGGTAGAAACCCAGGCCGGCCCAGCACACCAGGTCTTACCCGACCCCGTTGGAAGCTTGGGAAACGCAGGTTCCCGCCCCACAGCGAGGCCTCCTGGAACTGTGCGCCCTCCTGCAGCACCATTTCCCCTCGCTTCCTCTGCCCTAGAAGTATTTTGGAAGCACCTGTCTGTGCCGTTGTTAACCTCCCCTTCACACCTGTCGGCCCTTGTCTGTCCTATTACGTCGCCTCCTCTGTTACTGGGGGTTTGCTCTGCAGCTTCGTCCAATTTCTAGCAGTGAACACTTAGCTCACTGGCTGTAAACCATGTTTGTTTCCCAATAAACAAATTTAAAGGCATACATTTCCCTCTGTGCCCTGCACATTTGGATATCCTGCTGGCCACGGCTCTCCTTATTTCCTTTATTATTTCTGTTTTAAATGATATTAAGTTTCCAAACATGTAGGATTTTTGCACTAAACTTCTGGTTTTCGTTTCTATTCATATTCCACTGACGCGTAGGACTGTGTCATACGGAACATATGAAGACTATGGCCTATCACGTGGGGTTGTTTTAGAAGTTCAAGACTGGAGTGAGTCCCTTCTCTTAAGAAGCCACTTGATTCAGGTTTTTGAAAGCACCTGCTAACTCATGGCACCCACTCTTCAAACCCACCTGAGGCTCCCAGCCTAGCCTGGACGATCTCCTGAAGCCAGAGCTCGGCCTCAAGGCTTCCCCATACCTAGCCCTGCAGCTCCCTGTATCCCCAGGGTAAGGACTCCTGCACTTTTGGGGATCACTGCCTGTCCTGCCCGGTAAGGCCCACCTGCCACTGCCCCTGTCCTGGACTGATCTCAAAGGAACCCCAGGCCAGGAATAAGTCACAGGAGAGCCTAGTTCAGCAGAGAGTCAGGCCATGTCCCGGGTATCTGGGGAAGGAAACAATCGCGATGAAAATAATAATAATAGCTCGCTCTTCCTGAGCGCTTAGGAAGTATAAGACATGAGGCTGAGAGCTTCACTCAGATTTATTCTCTCATTTACTACCAACAGCCCTCAGCGCCTCTGAATCTGTGTTCTAGCTGAGAAAAGCGGGAGAAGGGGAGACTGCAAAGGCAGGGTCTCTTGCCCAAGGCTCTGCCTGGCTGCAAAGCTGGGGCTTTGAGCATAAAGACAATGACTGATCCATTTCTCAGAAAGGAAAACAGAAATAGGGAGGCAAAAGGGGTCTGAACAGGCCCCAGAGGTAGTTGTGAGGCCTTGAGGTCAACTGGTCCCTTAGGGGGGGCTCCTAGCCTCAAAAACGACCAGCACAGTCTGAAAATCCCCAACTGCTCGAGAAACCCAGAAGTGCCTCCCCTGGGACAAGGGCTCAGGAAGGCCACAGCCCCGAGGAAGGGGACAGACTCATTTTTAGGCATCAAAACCTCCTGGGAATTGCCTAAGTCTAGGGAGACAGGCACAGGCAAGAAAAGAATGGTGAGGAACTCCTGCAAATTTCCCTTTGACTTTGTTTCCCTTCTCTGGGTGCCAGAAAGAGATGACAGAATCTAGAAAGTTTACCCACAGGCAGGCAGACCCCCAACTCGCAGCCTCACAGATGTGACCCCCACAAAAGCAAACACAAACTCCACCGCGGTCCACACACCTCGCTCCGATTTCGTCTCCGCACCAGTGCAGGAGCCCCTCCAAAGGTCATGTGCAAGATAGAATTTGACACAATGAGACTCCACTCCCATGTTAATGCCCCTCAGATCGGGCCCTGCAAAAGTGAAATAATAAATTTAGGAAAACAAGCAGAATGACCCATCTGGTTGGCTGGTTTTTCTAGATACCATCTACATATTTTAGAAACGTACAACCTTCTAATAGAAATGAATAAACTACTCAACCATAAAGTTGCTATAGAAGATATGCTTGTTCTGATTCGAAAGGGCATCTGCTATCTGCAATATTGATAATACTTTTCAAATTTCATCTGCTTTTGTTTGCATTCTGTGTCGTCTGTTTAAACACACTGGGAATAATAATGAATCCCTGCATTATCTCTACTTTTTCAAGGCCGAACATATAACTTTATCACAAAAATAATTAAAATTCTTTGGCACTCTTGTATCTTTTCCATTAAACGTTATCAACCAGTGACAATAAACCAACATGAGCCCAAGGCTGGCCATGGGCCGCCTTTACAAAGAATGCATTTGTCCCCGGGCGAGAGACATGAATTTTCAGTTTACAGGGTCAGACCATCCTGAAGTTTTTTACAGTAGGAGGACCACAAATCTACACCTTCTGTCCCCTAACGGGGGGCTGGCGGTGGCCACGGGGTGCCCCATAAATTCTCAAGCAAGAATACACTTTAATAGGCAAAGAAACCTTGGCAGCTTAATAATTCTGAGATGCAAATTTAAATATTTTACATATCATTAGACATTAAAAACAAAGATTTATGCTGCTCGTCTCCGAGGAGTGAGGACTCCGTCGACTTCACACACGACCATGAATCTGCTTGAGGTTCATTAGCTGAACGTCTTCGGCTAAGGAAGCCCATCGAGTGGAGGCTGCCTCTAAATCACGACTTTTATTTTCCCGCCATCAGGCAGCACTTGAGGGGTCCCCTCCCCTGGGGAATGACTCCCACCAGCTCCCGGACCACCAAAGACCAGTAATCCTGGGGCAGGACCCCCGTTTCCCCAGCCTGACTAGCCTAGCAGGAGAGTGCAGGTCCCCTCTGCCTATAGGACCCCAACACCTCCTAGACCGAAGGGTATGGACAGGCCCTCACCTGCCGGAACACACCTGGGGGAGCCTGCTGGGCCCTCTTAGAGTCCAGTGAACAAATGCACCTGGGCCTCTGGTTGACAGCCTCGCAGGAGGTGGGGGGGCAGGGGTGCAGTTGGGAGGGTGGAGGTGACAAGAAGATGCCTC
Source organism: Arctocebus calabarensis (assembly GCA_963573935.1). NCBI lineage: Eukaryota > Metazoa > Chordata > Mammalia > Primates > Lorisidae > Arctocebus > Arctocebus calabarensis. The sequence goes on from CAUYON010041260.1 coordinate 4,917, forward strand.
TCACAGCCCACGCCCCTTTCCTCCATGGCCGAGCTTTCCTGGCACAGCTTTTGATAATGTCCCCCACAACCCCCGTTTCTGCAGCCACACCTATCTCAGAATCCTGCTTCTCCCACAAACCGGCTCCCAGCCCTCCCCAGGAAGCCCCTGAGCTCCCAGTGCAGCCTATTCCCTCTGGATTTCCCGGGCAGCATCTGCTCCCCGCCCCCAATCTGAGCCACAGCCTTTCCCCCCATCTGCCCATCAGCCCGAGCAGAAGTCCCCTACCCGCCGTGTGGCCAGGTTTACACCTCCCTCAGTGCCTTGACATCCAGCAGAGAGGTCTCATCGGCAGCCAGGGAAGGAGTATGCCTGAGCTGTGTCTTGTAGTCTCTGAATTCTGACGCTGTGCATCTGGGGCCTTGCTGACCCAGCAGGGACCGTCCCTCCCAGGGCTAAGCTGATTCCTAGAGACACAAGCTCACCTTCCAAATGCAAGCCAGCAGATCCGGAACCCACAGCCCCACCACCAACTGTCTGGTCCTCACACTCCAGGCCACCATCCCCCTGCTCTCATCACCCCTGGACCAGGTATAGAAAACTGGGGACAGTCCCTGTGTCCAGGAGCCTGCTGAAATTCCTCACCCCTTCCTCCACGGGGAGGCTCTGGCCCATGTTCCCCCCCCACACCCTCTCCTCCTGACTGACCCTGCCTTCCTCATGATGCTCTATGTGGCCAGAGCTGTCCCCCTCCACCTCGGGGACTGTAACAAACGACCTTTTCAGTTGCAGTTGCCTCCTGATATGTCAGCCTTATAATCTCTAAGTTTTCTGTTAATACAGTGTATTTGATAACCAGGCATATAGCTAACGGACATGGATATTTATAAGACAGCTCAGCATTGCTGACGTTTTGATATGCATGTTTTTTGAGGGAGCATGAACTCCCTGAAACCACAGTCCTCACCACTCCTGCTTCAGTCACACCCACATCTCTGTCAGGCCTGAAGGCTTAGGAGTTTGGGGCCAACCCGTGGATGCGCTCACTGGGAGGCTGGAGAGAAGGAGGACAGGATGACCACCCTCTTGGGAGGGGGACCCATGGGTTCCTTAATGATTCACAGGTGCTTGGCCTGGTGGGGTCTGCTCTTCCTGGGAGGACAGGGAGGGCTCATGTCTGCATGTCCCCTGGACAAAGTGCCATGGTCAGCTCCATCTGCACAGTCCGTGAAGATGTCCTCAGACCTGAGTGGAACCAGAAACACCACCAGAGCCAGCCAATGCCTCAGACATCCACTCTCCCAACACTTTTCCCTTCCTCATATGAGTCCAAGGCTCGGGAAGAGACCCCGCGGCCCAGGGGAATGTGTCAGTCGTGTTCTGGATACACAGGGGTTGCCATGTACTTCTCTCTCTGCTCTCATGCCAAATCCCATTAACTTAAACTAAGAGATTAAAAAAGGCCACGTCCACAATATAGAGCAAAAAGGGACAGAGAAAGCGCAAAGGAAAAACAGCGACAAAACGTTTTACTGTGGTGCTGTGCTTGGACATGTTCCCTCTAAAATCGGTGTGTTGAAGCTTCATTCCTCCTGTAGTAGTGTGGGAGGTGACACCTTTTAAAAAGTGTTTAAGAGCCAGGCAAAGTGGCTCACACCCATAACCCCAGCACTCTGGGAGGCTGAGGCAGGTGGATCGCTTGAGCTCAAGAATTAAAGACCAGCCTGAGCAAGAGTGGGATCCTGTCACTACTAAAATGGAAAACTATCTGGGTGTTGTGGTGGGTGGCTACTTGGGAGGCTGAGGCAGGAGGATCGCTTGAACCCAGGAGTTTGAAGTTGTTATGAGCTATGATGATGCCACTGCACTCTATCCAAGGCGACAGACAGAATGAGACTCTGGCTCAAAAAAATAATAATAATAATTAGAAATACGAGCACAGAATTTAAAAAAAAATCAATAGAATGGTTAGAAGTCAAAGTTAAGGAAATAGAACAGAAAGAAAAAAGATTTAAAAAAATAGGAGAGAACAGCTAAGATCCAAGGGGAGACTAGAGAAGAGAAACAGAAGGTGAAATAGAGGATAGATATGAGTTCTAGGAAGATGTGACTGAGAAAAACACTTAGAAGGAAATCATTCAAGGAAAAGTCCTAAGATTAAAGCACGTGGATTTTCAGATAGAAAGAGCCCATCATATGGCATTCTCGAGTAACAGCAGAGATAAAGAGACGATCTTAAAGCTTCCAGAGGACAAAACAGGCTATATTTAAAGGACTGGAAAGACGCCATGTTGATAAAGACGACCATGGGATGATGCCGTCAAGATTGAGAAAGAAACCTAGAATTCTAAATCCAGCAGAATGGTTCACCAAGAAGGAGGGAGAACAAATGATATTTCAAACATGCAGAGTCTTTTACATAATCTATTCTCCAGGCACCTTTTCTCAGAAAGCCACTGGAGGGTGTGCACCACCAAAATGAGGGTGTAAACCAAGAAAGAGGAAGATGTAGCATGTGGGACACAGGAGGCAAAGGCAATTCCCTGACACCATTCTAGGGAGCAACCAGCAGAACGACATGCTTCACGAAAGACATCCTCAAGAAAAAAACAATATACATATAATAGAGAGAAATGGGAGACAGCCTTATATGTTGACAGTTGTTATAAGAGTTTATGGTTTTGGTGATAAATTTGGCATGAATTAGTAACGGTACATTAAAATAAGAAAAAGTAAAGCAGTAACAAAAAAACCAAGAGCCACCAGAGCAGCTCACAGAGTGGAAAGTGCCCCAGCATAGCTGGGCTCAGACTGGGAAGAGGTAGAGTGGAGACAGCTCACTTCCACTGTAACTGCTACCTGCTACCTAAAATTATGCACATATATTAGTTGCATATAAATTAAATATTAATTTAAAGAAGATATATTTAAATAGGAATGTTAAAATAGCTCCAGGATTTCTTCGGGGAATGTGCCTTAGGGCTGGCAAGGAGAAGGTCCCACACGTTAGTCTCTGTGGTGCCCAGATTGGAACTGACCAGCACCAGGGGGGGCAGAACTGTGTACTCACGAGACAGAAACAAATCATCTACTTTGGTGCTGCACGGACCCTGCCTCGCATCCAGCTGTGACAAGTCTACAAGAGGTGGACCCCTGGCTGGCCAGGGAGCTAAGGGTTCTCAAGTCATGTGGGGAGGGACACAGCCCCAGAACTTGCTCTTGGCCCAGGTGCCCCTTTGCACCCTCTCTGGGAAGGGCTCACTGGGCCCTGACCACCACCGTGAGGGTCCCATCTGACCTGCAGCCTGGGAAGGAGCCACAGAAGGCAGGGGTGGCTGTCCTTCCCTCCCAGGGCCAGAGCCAGAAACCCACACATCTGACATGATGAGGCTATCCTCCCTGAGAGATGGATTTCTTTCTTTCCAATGTCCCAGCCCAGAAGTGAGTTGACGAGCATCTGTACATTCCCACCCAGCTCCCGACTGAGGGCACGCTGGTCGGCCCTACTGGGAGCCCAGATTCCTGGCTCTGTCCCTGATTCCCACCCACCTCCCTATATAGCCTGTGGCTCCCAAAGGCTCCCAAAGCCATTCTCTCTTCTCCCAAGATGTGGACACCACCGTTTCCACCTTGTGGGTGAGAAAGTTGAGCTCAGAGAAAGGACAGATGCCAGGACAGGACTGGAAAGTTCCAGACCCCACTCTCTTGGCCTGAGCGCACCCTCGGCACCTGCTGACTCCAGGTGCCCCTCCTGGTTCAGACGCTTTAGCAAAGTCCCTTGTCATGCAGTGAAGTCCACGTGTGAGCTCAGAGAGGCCTCCATGATCCTCATGTCCCCCACAAAGTACAGCCAAGGACCCAGGCTGGGGGTGGGTGCCCAGCGGGGTGGGTGATTGGAGGACTTGCTGCTGTGGCCCACGAACCCCTGCCACACACTGTCCCTAGGAGGATGCCAGGACACCTAGGGCTCCCGGGTCCTTGGCTGGCAGCCTTGCTGGGGCCTCTTCTCTTCCCCCAGATGGAAATTCAGCTTCTTGTTTCCATTGCTGCTTTCCTTGTTCTCCGGGGTTTTGCTTTTTGCTCATTTGTTTGTTTTTGTTTGTTTTGATCCTTGAGGTTGAAAGAAAAGGGGTTTTTCTAATGATAGACCATGTTCTCCTTTGGGCCTGGCGGTGGAGGGACCATGAGTAGGGCAGGAGTGAAGAAGTGGGGTACAGTTACGAGCAGGGACCAGGCTGACCACACCGCACCCCCTGCCCACTAGTATAGCTCAGATGCTGCAAGAAACCCTCCTTGGTCCCCTCGGCCTCCGGGCCCGGCATCTATCCTGAAAGGCATCTGGGCACTCCTACGTGCACAGGGGCTCACCTGCCTTTGACCTGGAGGCCTCAGAGGGGACACTCAGCAAGGTGGGCACAGGTGAGCAGGGGACCCCAAGGTCTCCAGGGCGTGTGAGAGAGTGGTGAGTGTGAGTATGCGTGTGTGAGCCTGTGTGTTTGAGCGTGGGCACAGCCGAGCGTATGCGCTTGTATATAAATGAGTGTGAGCCTGTGGGTATGTGGGAGCATCCTGATCCCTGCCCCTGGTGTGCCACGGCCTCTGGTGGTATGATGCAACCTTCTGGTGGCAAGCCCTGGCTCAGAGGCTGCATTGCACAACTCCTGGGGGAGCCCCTGCTGTGGCTCAGTGCACAGCCTGTGCAACTGTACACCACAACCACACTGGGAGCCCTTTGCTCCCCATGCCTTCTGTATACATAAAGTGGAGGGCCTCACATATCCTGGGCAGCCTTCTGCAACAAACCTATGGCCACAGCACCAAGTACAGCCCTTGGATCTCTTCTAAAGAGGCCTTTGGGCCATTAGGCCCTTCCTGATGCACTGAGGAACTTGAGATCCTGGACTTGAGATCCCTTCCTGTGCTTTGGACATCCCAGGGGCTGAACAGGGGCTTCCTCCTTGTTCTGGGGGGCCTGAGGCAGAGTAGGTGTGAGTCTGATGTGTGGATGAGAGGGATGCAGGAAGGAGCTTTTGGATCAGGGAAGAGGAACAGGGTGCTGGCCGGGGCAGACAGCCCGGCCACAGCAGGACAACGCCATCCCCTGTGGGTCTCAGTTTCTCTCTCTGAAGTTGAGAAGCTGGACTGCAGGTGTCCACCCCGAGAGCCCCTCCCCTACAGCTCTCCTGGACAGTCAGTGTTCCCTGTTCCTGCTGAGCTGGGGAGAGGCTGGGTCTGCCCAGGGCAGCGCATGGTGGGGCCTGAGCAGGGCAGCCTGGGCAGGTAGCCCCATGTCCCGAGTCAGCGACTGACAGGCTTGTCTCAGCCCCTTCTTCCAGTACTTTCTCTCAATACCTTCTCATCCTTGATTTAACCAGTGTCAGCCCCACACGTCATGTTTAAATAACATCCTAAAGGCACCGCCGGGGGGGTGCACTTACCCCACCTCCCACTGCACCCCAGGCATGGACGGAGCCCTCTGTGGGCTGGAAGGAGGTAAGATCCTGATGGACCCCCCAGCCCCGAGATCCTACATGCTCCTAACTCCAGAGCCTCCCTTACACCTGGACCAGCAAAGACTCACATTGCTCACTCCCCGGGTCCCTCAAACAGCCCACAGCCCCAAGTGGAGAAGAGGGGCAGGAGGGGCGTGGGGCCGGCAGCAGGGCGGCAGGCCTGTAAGGGACTTTGCAGAAGCCACAGCCACTCTCCCCGCAGCCCCCAGATCACAAAGGGCTGGCTTCCCATTTGCTTCCTATTCAACCATGTCTCTCCACTGTCAATAAAAGCCATTTTTAAGGTCAACTATCTTTTTCCCTCAACCGCCAACCCCACACGGCTCCAACGGCACCAGCCCCAGCACCACATCATGAAATAAAAATTAAATTGTAGTTGGGCTTTTAAATCAACTCAATTAAAATAAAGAGATTCTTGGCTTGATATAGGGAAATATTTGTATTTCCAATTCTATTTGTTAATACATTGACATATGTGCTATTTTTTAAATGTAGCAGTAAGTGCACTTTTTGTCAATGCCATAGATTTTTTAATAGACTGAGAAAATGCATTTCATTTCTTCTTATTTTCCTTCAATACATCATTTGGTTCTGCTTTTTTGCCTGCATGAAATTCATTTTCTAATGGAAATATTTGTTTTGTAAATCAAATATGTATTATGCACAAAATGCAAAGCACAAATTAAATTATGTTAATGAAATGAAAGAGATATGAAATGCATATTTCATGGACAAAACATAACCTCAGCAAACAACCATTTCTTGATAAAATCTTTAAACACAATCTCATTCTGTGACAGACATATTGTTAAAGTAGATAGCACCTCATTTAAATGGTTTCCTTTAATATTAGTGCTTAGTATATAATTGTAAATAACTTTTGGGATGAAAAACCAATAATGAAATACTGTCTTTAATAGTTTGCTATTGATGTCAGCATAAAATTTGTCGTAGTTGAATATTGGAAATTGGGAGTGCACAGAAATATTCTCAAAAGCTGTAAATGATTGCATATTTAAATAGCGCTGACTAAGGCAAAGATGGTATAGATATTAGTAATAGGCAGAAAATTATGCTGACCTAACATTATTTGACAAAGCCCACTGTTTTAAATTATATATTGGTTACACTTAATGAATAATAGATTTCATAGGTGTTGTTTCTCCGATCATAGTGCTGATGATACGATATGTCTGGGGTTTCTCAGTCATCTTTGTGACAATCAACACAGCCTTGGTGCACAAAGGTCCGGCGAGAGGCCATCCGATTGCCATTCAGTCTTGCCCCCTGGGGAAGGGCTCAGCGGGTACAGCCCAGGGGCAGACGACAGTCCCCAGGAGCACAGCAGAGCCAGCACAGGGCTTGGCTCCAGGCTGAGGGGGACCTGTTGGAATGTCCAGCTGAGACTCAGATTACCAGGAAGGTCAGAGGATGAGAGTGGAGGTGGCCTGTGGAAACCACTGAGGGACATCTGTCTTCCTATGTCACCTTTACTGTGAGCCACAGAGAGGACAGGGAAGAATGGCAGTGTGTCCACAGGCCAGGTGTGAACATGACCAGGGGAGAGGGCGGGAGGGAGGAGAGCGGGCGGCTTGGCCGTTCCTCAGCCTCAGGACTCTCCGAGCCCCTGACCCTTTGTCCTCAGCCTCTGCTTGGTACATGAGTTTGGGTCTGGCTCAAGGCACCGTGTGTGTTTGTGCGTGTGCACTGGCAGAGGGCTGTGTGTGCACGTGTGCGGCCCAGCATGTGTACATACGAGGTGCATGGCCTGAATGTGTGTGTGCAGCAGGTGAAGGATGACCGGGTCAGCAGGAGGAAGAAGATGCAAGACAGAGGAGGCAGCTCGGGAAGAGCCGTGGGGGAAAGCGCGGGCTGGCGGGAGAGCAGCCTGTCCAAGCCCACGTTTCAGCAGGTGATTTTGAAATTTGAAAAGGAGGACCGGACATGGAGGCTCACACCTGTAATCTCAGCACTCTGGAAAGCTGAGGCAGGCACATTACTGGAGCTCAGGAGTTCAAGGCCAGCCTGAGCAAGAGCGAGATCCCGTCTGTACTAAAAATAAAAACTAGGCTCGGCGCCCATAGCACAGTGGTTATAGCGCCAGCCACATACACCGAGACTGGCAGGTTCAAACCCAGCCAACTGCAACAAAAATATAGCTGGGTATTGTGGTGGGCACCTATAGTCTCAGTTACTGGGAGGCTGAGGCAAGAGAATCGCTTAAGCCAGCTGAGAGCTATGATGTCGTAGCACTCTAATGAGGGTGACAGAGTGAGACTCTGTCTTAAAAAAAATAAATACATAAATAAAAATAAAGCCAGGAGTTGTGGTAGGCACCTGTCATCCCAGCTACTCAGGAGACTGAGGCAGGAGGATCCCTTGAGCCCAGAAATGTGAGGCTGCCGTGAGCTGTGATGATGCCATAGCATTCTACCCAGGGCACAGAGTGAGACTCTTTCTCAAAAAAAAATGTTTGTTTTAAAGGAAAGCACTTGAGACTCAGGTTTCAATGGAGGGAGAAGAAAAAAGAAAAAGGGACAGTCTGAACTCCCTGTCGATAGCAGTACTGCTCAACACTATTTTAGAAGGAGCGCTAAGCCCTGCCCCGACCCAGAGCTGCTGCTGTGTGGCCTTGGTTAAGTCACTCCCCTTCTCTGGGCCTTTTTTTCCTTATTCGACAACTTGGGTTTGGGAAGCTCCCCAGTTCTGGCAGCTGACAGCCTGAGGCATCCACGTTCCTGACTTAGTGCTAGTGCTTCAGGGGGAAACAAACGTCCTAGTTCAGCAGCTACCAGTCCCGAGCAGCCAGAGGGCACAGAGACTATTTATGGTGACCGGGATGGTCAGTTGCTGCCACCAGGGGCCATGACAAGGACGGCCTGAGGAGGAGAAGCCTGCCTGCCAAGGCTTGTCCCAGCTGTGACTCAAGCTTTCAGACCCCCAGGTCTGCCACGGCCACCCCTCTGCCCAAGCTGAGGGCTACATTCAGAGGCCCCAGTGAACTTCCAAACTCCCAGCCAAGCCCCCATTTCCCCAAACTCCTAGCGCCCACAGGGGGCCTGCAGGAAATAAAAACTAATATTCCACCAGGACACGCTGGTGGAATAGCTGGTGGTATAGATGTCAGGTATCCCCTCTAGCTACCCGCCGCCCCCTCTCCCCCGCAGCCTCTGACATGGTCCAAGGCAAACAGGAGGAGTCTAATGAAGACTTATTGATGTACTTCTGGTCAGAGACAATACAGTGTTCAGCCACGGATCCCACGGGCACTCTCGGGACACTGAAAACAATACGCCAGGCCTGGCGCTGGGTGCTGAGAACATGGCAGGGGGTGAGGCTGTCACAGACACTGTCCTTCCCTCACGGATTCACAATAAAAACCACCCAACTCAGTGTGACTGTCCATGGTGACAAGCGTTCCCATGGACGAGTGTGTGCATCAATGTGCTTGAGCAAGGCACCGCACACGGGCGGCTTCAACAACAGAAATGGGTTGTCCCGCAGTTCTGGAGGCCAGAGACCAAGGTCAAGGTGAGGGCAGGGTCAGTTCCTTAGGAGAGCTGCAAGGGAAGCGTCTGCCCCGGCCTCTCATCATCTGGTGGTCTGCTGGCAATCTTGGGCAATCCTCGGCTCGTAGAAGTGTCACCTTGGTCTCTCCTTCCTCTTCACATGTTGCTCTCCCAGCCTCTGTGTCCACACTCCCACACCTTTTTTTCTCAACTGTCACCCTGGGTAGAGGGATGTGGTGCCACAGCTCACAGCAACCTCAAACTCTTGGGCTCAAGTGATCCTCCTGCCTCACCCTCTGAGTAGCTGGGACTACAGGCACCTACAATAATGCCCAGCTAGTTTTTCTATTTTTAGTAGAGACGGGATCTCACTCTTAGTCTCCAACTCCTGAGCTCAAGGGATCCATCAGAGGGCTGGGATTACAGGCGTGAGCCTCTGTGCCCGGCCCACATCCCTTTTCTTACAAGGACTCGGTGTATCCTACCAGCTTTGGGGCTGGCCTTCCTCCACTGTGCCTCATCTAGCTACATTTGCACAACCCTATTTCCAAATGAGCTGGCTTTCTGAGTCAGTGGGTGTTAGCCCCCCCATATCTCAATTTGGGGTCCAGAGACATGAGATAGGCTGTCCCAGGACAGAGCCTGTAAGAGTGAGCCTGACTTACAAGCGCAGTGAGAAGAGCAGGCAGGTGTATGAGAAGCTGAGAAAAGTGAAAAGAAGACCCTGACTCAGCCCAGAACAAAATAGGAGTGGGGGACACATTTGGGGTACAAGGGTCAGGGTGGGCAAGGGCAGAGAGCAAAGGGCACATTTCAGGAGTCATCTCCTTCGGGGGGGTGGACCCCAAGTTCCCGAGTTACAGAGAACCCTCCAGCTTTGCCGGTATCCAAGCCGCACCTCTCCAGCCTGCCAGGGGGGTCAGGAGGCCCCGCCATCAGGTGGTGGCCAGAGGAGTATCCAGGCTGTGGACCCAGGATTCACAGCTCATGCTCTCCAGAGTGGGTGGGAGCTCTGGCCTTCTCAGCCCACAGATGTCCCCGGGCCACGGGAGGCCCTTGCTCCTGGCCTGCAGACCGAGCAGGGGCCTGTACAGGCCCGTCCTGAGGCATGAGCAGTGGGAATAGCAAGGTCCACAGGGATGGGAGGCCCCAGCTGCAGGCTGGACCTTCCCAGCCACATGGGCCACAGCTCCCGAGGCACACAGGCCGTGGGGTCACGGTTACCTCCCAGGCCTCCGCTCTGTCCTCCAGGAATCCTGCCCACCCAGGGCCTCCCGTGCTGCTTACCTCGCAGTGGGCAAACGTTTTTATCCATTCCCTGAAATTAAACTTCCCCATTTTTCATTATCAAATTCCGAGCTGGTGTCATCTCCCCCATGCCGGCACACGGCACTCGTTTACAGCGCCCGAGATTAATATTAGGTGTTTGTAAAAGGCGAATATTAGCTTCTCCCTTATATCTGTCAGAATTAATAACTTCCCCATCACAGATAACTCCGGGTCAATATTAGATTCGCAGATGAGGCTGGAAATAAAATGTATGGAAATATAACGTCTCATTTGTACGTATTCAAAAAAAAAAAAAAAAAAAAGGTTGTTTCATTATTGAAATTCGGCAGCAACTGTTCAAAGGTCAGAGGACTTTGTGGCCTGGAAATACCCACCATCTGGCCCAAGCAGCCGCATGTGAGGACAAATTGGTACCCCTCCACGGGGAGCCCAGGAGGACATGGATGAAGCTTGGGGCGCAGGCGGGCGGCTCTGCCAGGGAGTTTTATAGGGCAGAGAGGATAGAGAGCTTACCCACCACCATCCCAAGCTCTCGCTGGGACTGAAGCCAGGGCCTGGCGTGGGCGCCTTGCCAGTGGCTACCGTCCATATGCCCTCCCCACCCCGGTGCCAAACTGGGAGCACGGGATCCCTTCCCTCTCCTCCGGCAGCCGGGTACTGACCTTACAGGCAAAAAGGGGTTAACAGCCAGTGCTGCAGAAGGACCCACCTTCTCCCAGAAAAGCCTTTTCACCCGCAGCCTCACCCACCAAGCTGGAGGGAGGCAGAAAGCGGGCTCCATGGCGGGCAGGCCCAGCTCCCCACTTGGCAATCGCTCATAAATCATAATTGACAGGCATAATTTCTCCCTTGAGCAGCAAGGGCGCTTTATTTAGTTGTTTCTATTTTATCTGGTTGCAGAAGATGATGGAGCCCCCACCTCACCACACTGGCTGTTTCCCATAATAAGAAAACTCGCCACGAGGCCAATGTGAGATCTGATCCCCCGAACTCCACCCACACTAGTGAAAGGTCATCTTGGGCCTCGGCCCCCAGTGTGTTGAAGGAGCAGGGCCCCTGAGAGGGGCAAAGTGGGCCGGCACAGAGATGCCCCCGTGGGGAGGGGCCACCTCCCTCAGGAAGGGCTGCAGCAGGCCAGGGCCCCAGGCAGAGAGAGGGGGCCCAGCAGAGGCACGGGGCCCACCCTCAGCCACAGAGGAAGAGGATGGAGGCGGCGTCTCCAGGGCGCAGAGTCTCAGGCCCCAGGCTGGACCATAGGAGCATCAGCCTGTCCCCCATTCCTGGGTCCATGTGGGGCTCCCCACAAAGCCTGCCTGCTGGCCGTGCCACAGACAGCTGGGCACCTGTGTGGTTAGTTGGCACAGAGCTGGGGGTGGACTGAGCATGGCCCAGACCCCTAAACCCCAAGCTGTGTCTGGTCCCAGAGAGCAGAGGATCCGGAGAAGAAAAGTCCCTGGGAAATGGCCTCAGTGCAGCCCCTCTGCCCTCCCAGCTCTGGGAGGCCTTTCTTTTCTGCCGCTAAGAAGCCCCTCTCTGGTTCCCATAAATGACTTAAGCTTTTCCCTATTAACGGGCTCCCTCCAGCTGGGCCGCCATTGAGGTCCCCACTCAGGGCCGCGCCTTTGTTAGGAAGGGCCCCCCCTTCCCCTACTCTGGGGAAGATGAAGGGGAAAAGCCCTTCCCTTTCTTTCCTCCTAAGCCCCTCAAACTCACGGTGACCCACAGTTAAATCCCTTTTAACAAGGCTCACTTCCTCACCAAACCAGTGGGAATACTCCAAAAATAAACAAGGTCCCGGGCAGGCTCCTCCTGGAGCTCTGGGGCCCAAGCTGGGGCCGGAGATACATGGACCCCTCACCTGACAAGGAGGGGGTGCTGGGCTGTCCCCTGTCCTAAGGGATGAGGTGCTAGGCTGTCCCCTGCCTGCAATGCTTCCCAAGAGCAAGGTCTTTGGGCTGGAAGTAGCTCCCTGAGGCATGAGCATGGGGCCGCCTGAGGCCCCCCTCCTGGCCACCCTCGCCAGACTCCCTGTTGGACACTCAGGGTGCTGAACCAAACTGGCAACGTGGCCCAGCCCACTTCTGCCTGCCTGGAGGCAGGAGCACCGAGCACCAGCAGACATATTCCACAACCTGCCACATCCCTGGAAGCCCTGTCTTACTGTGGGGACCTTGCAGGTCTGGGCTCCCCGAGACTGGTGGGAGCCCCGCCCAGGGCAGGAACTTGAAGAAGGGCGCTCCTCAGACAAGCAGACCCAGGGAGCTCATGCCCTCGCCTTCCCCTTGGAGCTGGACACACGCTAGCTGCAGCCAGAGCCACTAGCCCCTTGGAGAGGTGAGCCTGAGAGTCTCCCCAGGGTAGGTGGCAGGCATGGGGGAGGGGTGGCACCTCCAGGCCCAGACTACCTCTGACACCTGGAGGGGAGACACCTCCCTCACTTATTCCCAGAGCTTGACACCCTCAGTGGAGCCAAAAGAGCCAGAGGACAAGGGGATGGCGCCAAGGGCCTCGCGCAGACCTGCAGGGGGGCAGCTGGGAGTCCGGGGTCAGGGTTTGGGAGGGGACCACGCACCTCCTTCTCCTCCCACAGTCCCCAGAGGGAAGCAGCCCTGGTGAGATGCCCCCAAATCCATGTGGACACTGACCCCACCCCAACACACACACACCCATCCATCCATTCATCTGTCCACCCATCACCCCCAAACTATGCTTGTGCACTTGTTGCATGGAAGACGCCATTCTGAACAGGAGGTTGCTGCAGCCAGATCCCAACGCCAGATCCCAACAAGAAACAAAACCGCCCTGGTGCTAACAGGAGAACACCAGAGGCCTGAAGCCACGGGTGGTCAGGACAGTTCCTGCCACCCGGGGATCCGGGGATGGGGATGTTACCCTGACCCTGCAGCACTGCGTTGCCACCGGCTCCAACAGGAACCTCAGGCCAAGGGACGGCTAGTCCGCCCGAGGTGCAAAGTGCTCGCGTGTTCTAGAGACAGCTGGAACCATAGAGGAGTTATTAAGAGGCGGCCAGTGTCCACACCCCAAGGCCGCTCCCACACCAGCTAGAGCACCCCAGCAGGCTGTGCAGGCCTGAGCACCCTGGAGGGACCCCATGCCACCTGAGCCCACAGCAGCAGAGCAGCACAGGGGGCCATGGTGTGGGAGCGATCCCATATGCAGACCCCTCTCTGGCCTGGGGTGCAACAACGTGTGGACATAGGCACCTGGCTGTGGGCATCCCCGGTCTGGACCCTGACTGCGCTGTGCCAGGGTTGCCCGGACAAAGCCTGGGGGGTTCCGACAACAGACCTGTTCCGTCTCTGAGAGCTCTGGAGACCTGAAGTCCAAGATGAAGGCATGGCAGGGTCAGTTCCCTCTGAGACTGTGCAAGGTCGGGCCCAGGCCGCTCTCACTGGTCTCTGCACGGCGCCTTCCCTCCACGTGTATCTGTGTCCACATCCCCTTTCATAAGGTTCATAAGGAAACCAGTCACGTTGGATCAAGGCCCCCTGTTGCAAGGTGGCCTCACCTGTACTAGTCACACCTGCAATGGCCCTATTTCCAAATAAGGCCACAGCCGAGGTACTGGGGGTAGGACATCAACACACGAGTTTTGGGGGTACATATTCAACCCCAGAAACACAGAGTACACAGTAGGTAGAGAGGCTGACTTATCTCCCCTCTGCTGGGCCTGGCATCGTTCTCTCACTGAGTGGACAGAGGGATTGCTGACTTCTGTCTGTCTCCCCTTGGAACTGCCAGCTGCCAGGGATGGGGCCGTCTCTCATTTGCCCACTCCTGTATTCCCAGGGTCCAACACAGAGAGGGTGAAAACTGATCCTCTGTCCTCAAGGTGTTCACAGTCTCAGGGCACAGGCCCAGCTGGGCACAGCCACAAGAACAAGTCGAGGGCCGCCCATGGTCAGAGGAGACTGCCTGGGAACCCAGCTCCAGCCCCATGCAGCCAGTCTGGCCTGTCTCACCACACAGATGAGGACATTCTTACCTGGCAGGGGACACGGAGGGTCTGGCTGCCCCACAGTTTAGCCCTTGCTCACCACGCGCCCATCATCCTAGCTCAGGGCAGTAGCAAAAGTGAAAACCACTCTCAGAAGCCAAAGTCTGCTGTCCTTAGGCCCTCAGCCCCCTCATCAAGACCCTCTGAAGGTCACTTCCCAGTGAGCAAACTCTGGATGGATGAATGGATGAGTGGGTGGGATAGATGGGAGGAGGGAGGAATGGATGGGTAGATGGGTGTGTGGATGAGTAGGTTGATAGACGGATGAATAGATGGATGGATGTGTGGGTGGATGGATGGATGGATGAATGGATGTATAGGTGAGTGGGTGGATGGATGGATGGATGTATAGGTGAGTGGGTAGATGGATGGATGGATGGATGGATGTATAGGTGAGTGGGTGGGTGGGTGGGTGAATGGATGGATGGATGGATGTATAGGTGAGTGGGTGGGTGGGTGGGTGAATGGATGGATGGATGGATGGATAGATGGGTGGATGGATGGGTGGGTGGATGGATGGATGGATGTGTGGGTGGGTGAATGGATGGATGGATGGATGGATGGATGGATGGGATGGATGGATGGATGGATAGATGGGTGGATGGAGGGGTGGATGGATGGGATGGATGGATGGATGGATGGATGGATGGATGGATGGATGGACAGATGGGTGGATGGATGGGTGAGTGGGTAGATGGATGGATAGATGGGTGGGTGGGTGTGATGGATGGATAGCTGGATGGGTGGGTGGATGGATGGATGGATAGATGGGTGGGTGGCTGGCTGGATGGGATGGGATGGATGGATGGATAGATGGGTGGATGGATGCGTGAGTGGGTGGATGGATGGATAGATGGGTGGGTGGATGGATGGATGTATGGATAGATGGGTGGGTGGGTGGGTGGATGGATAGATGGGTGGGTGGGTGGGTGGATGGATCAATGGATGCATAGATGGATGGGTTGGTGGGTGGGTGGATGGATGAATAGATGTGTATATGGGTGGATGGATGGATGGATAGATGGGTGGGTGGATGGGTGGATGGATCAATGGATGCATAGATGGATGGGTAGATGGGTGGGTGGATGGATGAATAGATGTGTATATGGGTGAATGGATGGGAGTTAAGGGAATGGGGGAATCAATGGGTAGATGGGTGAGTGGGTAAACAGGTAGATGGATAGGTGGATGAATGGACGGAGAATGGAGGATGGGAGATCAGTGGGTAAAAGGTGCATCAGTGAGTGGATGGGTAGATGCATGAGTGAGTGAGGGAGTGGGTATGTGGATGATGGGTGGAAGGATGGATGGGTAGGCAATTATTTTCTCTACACAGAGCACAAAGACAGCAGATCCAGAGGCTCCAAAATGGACAAGGTAAAGTCCCACGTGAGGCTTGTGCATCTGAGTGAGTGAAGCACTTGGTATGGGGTGGGTGCCATGTGGGGGCCAGTGTCCCGAGGGTGTCCAGCAGCCCTATTGGCTGTGACTTACCCCCAGGCTCCAAGGCCTCTGCTTTCACTTCTCTCTGAGCCTTCGCCTCATCTGGGCTCCAGGTGAATGGTTGGGCTCTGAACGTCTGAGCCCAACCATTTTCCATGTTGTGCAAGAGGGAATATTTGGGGAGGATGGAAATTAAAACTCTGTGCCAAACTCTATCTACACCTGAGCGTCCAGCAGGGCCACATAAGCCCCCCTTAGCTTTCACCCTGTCTTGGACTCCTGTGCCCCCGGGGAGGCCCCGAGGGCTGCACCTGCTCCTCCATCGAGATGCCCGGGGCTTGTCCTGGAGCAGGAGGGTGTGTGCATAGATAATCACGGCCCCATCGGGATTGACTTCATGAGGCCTGAGAGCCCCAGAAGCAGCAGGGCCCCTAGGATAAGGGCAGAATCTCAGGAGTGCAACGGATGTGTGACCTGCTTTGGGGAAACTGCAGTGACCTCAATTGTCCCTGCCCCTCTTCCCACCCCCAATCCTACACATTCCTTCTCATCAGACAACAGCTCACACTGTGTGGGCTGGTAGGGCATGAGACCCAGGATTAATCAATCAGAGACCCACACTGCCCTGGTGGGTCATTCGCTCCGGGAAGGGCACAGGCCCAGAGCCCACCCTACCTGCAACTTTTACAGGAGCAATGGTCTTTGGGTTGATACAGGGATGAGAGTTGCTGCTTCTAGAGAGAATGAAGCCAACACAGGAAGGCAGAGCTAGGACAGCTCAGGAGACACAGTCTTCATTTCACTGCTAAGGAGCCTTGATCCCACCATGCCTGAAGGCAGCCTGTTACAGGACCCAATACATTTCTCTCTCTGGTGGAGGCCAAAGCTGAGATTATGTCATCTGCAGCCAGATTCCTGGAAGCACAGAGAACCCAGAGACAGGCTCACTAATCTCCCGTGGGAATTCCTGACTGATTCCGTTTTCTTCAATCCAGAGTGCTAGAGACAGTCCCACAGGACACCAGGGCTGACCTCCTCAGCCCCTGCATGGCCCTGCCCCTCCAGTTGCCCCCTGCCACCCCACTCACAAACAGGGACAGCCACCCACATCCGTGTAGAGGCGCCATTTGTCCTGCCTCATGGTACCTCGCTGCAGAGCGGAGGAGTGGCCATGTCACCTGACTCCACCGTGTGGTCCCTCCCTCCCCGAGGCGCGGGAGGATCCATATCACACATTCTGTGATCTCTGTGACCTTTCAGACACATTTACTCCAGGCACGCTGACCAAATGACAGGTTGTCCCTCGGAGACGCCCGGGTCAATGCCCAATATCCACAAAGCCCTGATCCAATACTTGCTGCCGGCCCCTCCCTCAGCTCCGGGACTGCCGCCACCACCCATTTCCAGCATTCACATCCACCTCCCTCCTGGAAGGCAGAATCCAGGCCTCCGGCTGGAAGCCCCACAGCTCGGGCACGGAGCCACCTATTGCCCCCTGGAGGCCGTGAACCCAAAGCCCAGGGTCCCTGGGTCATGCATCCTGGCATCCCCCTGGGGGGAGGCCGGCCCTCTGCCCCCTGCTAGGGCCCTGCACAGCCTGCCAGCCTGCCTCCTGGGGGGCACTTCAGCACAATGGGCTTGGCGGCCCCCGGCTTCCCAGGCGGATGTGATGGCAAATAGCAGGGGCTTGGCATGTCTTCGGGATTTCTGAGCATAACAGAAATGTCAGGCAGATTTTAATGAAAGGCTGTGTGCTTCTGGGGATTGACGGGCCGACACAGAATCCTAATTTTCAGATGGCTTGTTCTCAGGGTTTTCGGCACCCAGGGCCAGAGCCGAGGAGAGCCCCCAGAGACATCCGGGGGGGGGGGGTGCAGGCCCTTACCTCCGTTTTGCAGGAGCAGCCGCCCCTCAGCCAACAGACTCGCCTTCCGGGGTCTGGCCACCGGTGCTGAGTCCTAATTTAGAAACCAAATTATTTCCCTTCCTCATCCACAGCAATTGGACGCCTGCCTTTTGCCTACACTTTGTGAGCAACACGGCAGAGGGGGCAGCGTCCCCTCGGCTGACGTCAGGAGGGCTGCCGAGAGCACAGCGGGCTGCCCTGGGCAGGTGCCACGCGTGGGCAGGTGCCACCAGGCGGGGGCAGGGCCAGGGCATCCAGAGTGGCTGCACCGATCACACTTAAAGGGAAATCCTGCTTTCCTAGCCACCTCCAGGTGCCAGGGTTCTGGGGAAGGGTGGCTGCTCTCATCAGGGTGGTTCTCACCATCAAGGGTGAGATAGGTGGCTGCCCATGTGGGGTGGCTTGATGTGTGTCCAGAAGTGTGCTTGACCTTCAGTGAAGGTGGAAGAATTCTGGAAGGGATAGGCCAGGGTCACTGCAAGGGGTAGCTGGGTAGGCATGGCAAAGGGGTGGAGTGTGCTGCGGCCTGGAATGGACTCAGGACCCTCCTCTCTCATCACGGCTCCTTTTCTGGAAATGTCCCAGCCGTGCCCTGTCGCCCTCCTTACCAGGCCTCCTCCCTTCCCCT
The DNA here is from genome assembly GCA_963573935.1 of Arctocebus calabarensis. Lineage (NCBI taxonomy): Eukaryota > Metazoa > Chordata > Mammalia > Primates > Lorisidae > Arctocebus > Arctocebus calabarensis. The sequence continues at coordinate 23,203 of CAUYON010041260.1, forward strand.
TGCCCCTTCCTGTGCTGCTCCTCGAAGGCGCTGGGCTCACTCCCAGGCCTCTCCGCCTGCCAGGAGCACTCTTGGCTCCTGTGGGCCTGGCATGGACACCATTTCCGTAAGAACCTTCCGGGCTAGGTCAGACCCCCTGTGGAGTACTCAGCTGCCTCCCCACACTGGGAGCAGCAGGTTTATTTGGATGATGATGTGTTTAACTGCTCTCCATCCCTGCTGGACTGAGAATGTTTTGAAAACAGCCACCACGGTCGTGCCCAGGACACAGCCCAAGTCTCGGCTGCAGGAGGCGCTCAGCAGAGGCTGGAGGGAGTGAGCGAGTTAGGGAAGGAAGGATGAGCTGCTCCTGCCGCACTTCACAACAGCCTGCGCCCACTCCTGGGAGGCACCTGGGGACACAGAACCAGGACAGGGACCACTTGCTTGGCTGAGGGACGGACAGAAGGGAGGATGAGTGAGTGTGTGAGCTCTCCAGCCCCTGGACCCTTCCCTTCGCCCCCTCAAGGCTACATTTCTCTGCCACTCACGGAGCAGGTGCCCAGTGAGCCCGGCAGTGGGACAGCCAGGGACTAAACATCCCGAGCAACATGGTGCCCTGGAATGTTCCTGCTCCACAAGGAAGCCCAAAGAGGTGGGATATCCACGCAGTGCCCTATTGACAAAGCCTCAGCCACAATGCAGATATTTCTTGCATTTTTATTGTGTTCATGTATGTTGATTCACAGCGGATTCGTCAATAAAAAAAATACTGGGCAGAATCTCACAGTGAAAGTGTCACCAAAAATTATTTATTGCTATGATAACAGCAAATTATATATCAAAGGAGATTTGTGGCAGTGGGTGGGACAGAGGCTGGTGGCATCGTGGCTAAAACCTGCACGGAGCCCACTCATCTCCTGACAGCAGCCCCCCCAGCCCAGGTGGACGCCAGCCTGGGCCCAGGTCTGACCCTCTCCATCCCCCTATTATAAGCATCTGTGGGGAGGTGACGTCAACGCAGGGCAGGTTGAGATGGGTACAGGAAGGCGGGTCCCCATCACAGGGTGGACGTGTTTTCCCCAGGCAAGCCAGGAAGGTGTCCTCAGGGAAGTGACACCTGGGCCACCTCTGGAGGAGCCAGTGGGTTTCACACATTCTCTTTCAGGAGAAGGAAGTGGCGGGAACAAACATTTGAAGGCAGGAAACGCCTGCCCCATCCAGAAGGTAGGGAAAATAGCACACAGCACCCTCAGCACATGATCCTGAACGAGGGGCTCTAGGGCAACCTGGCTGAACCTCCCCTGCCCACCTGCCTGCCTACCCTCGTCCACCTGCCCACGCCTCACACCTTCCTACCTGCTCCTCGCAGGTGGGGACAGGCTACCAACCTACTCAGTCAAGAACTGTTTTTATAGAATTTCTTCCTTGGAAAATGTACTCCCTGGTTTTGGTATCTCACGGGCAAAGTATAAATTGTGGAGGTGGCACCAACTATAAAAGCCAGCTTTTCTTTTGAACTATAAACGTGTCTTGCCGGGGTAGGGGGAGAACCTTACATCCCCCGTGGCAGCTGCCTGTCCCCACTGACAGTCATCGGTGGGCTGGGTGGTGGCGGTGGCTGAGCAGTGGACAGGGCCTGGAGGGCAAGGGCACCTGCTGGGGCAGGAGAACGGGGGGAGCACGGGTGGGGGGAGGCAACTTCTCTAGAGCTATTTCGGGCAATGAACAGGGGGCGGGGATAAGTTTTTCTTTCCCCTGGATTGCCTGCCAAAGGGTCAGAAATGTATACCTACGATTGGTCAGGTAAATGGGAAAGAACACATTTTTATCAACAACAACAACAAATCAGTGGAAGATTCCTGCTCCACACTGGCGGCCCTTTCCCCCGCACATCTTCTTTATGTGGTTTTGTCTCAGTGATTTGAGCATGTTCTAATTTTGTCATTCAAGCCATCTGACTTTCACTGCTCTATACAAACAAAACCTAATTTAGTCTGAGATGTTTTAAGTCATAACAATGACGGATGGCCAGGGTTCAGGTGTGGTGGAATATTTAAATACCTAGTCTATATTTTTCTGATATAAAGACAGGCGGCTTTTTTGTACTCTGATTAATTATGATTTTGCATTTCAGGAAAAAAAATAGCTTTTTCTATTCTACATTATTAATTGGTTATTTAATTAGGAATTCTCCAAGCTTCAGATGTTGGGAAGCTAAATCTGTGAGTGGGTTTAAAAAAAGCTGAGCTTCATCCTGTTGCCTTTTTGTATCTTATGAAGGTCACAATAAGACGTGATTGTTTGGCATAGCGGCAGTGAATTATGCCACCCAGACAAGCTTTTAACCTATGTGCCTTCAGTCTGAGTGAGACACACGGGCATGTGCACTCTTTAAACCGTTCTCTATTGAAGAGGATTCAATCACCATAATGAATCTGAGGCCAGGCAGCAATCTTCTGTACTGAAAGAATTTCTAAAAGATTGTAGAATTTGTAAAACGAACAGCTCGCAGACTAAATGGCTGTGTGGGTGAATCAATTATTGCAAGGCCCCGAGTAGTCATAATATTTAGTACATATCATAGAGTGTTTCAGGTACAATAAGATATGCTCGTCTTTTCCCCATTCCTACTGGAAGTGGCACCAAACGCCTGCAAACACCCCAGCCCATCTGCAGCGTCCCGGGAGAGCCGGGTCAAGCTGAGCTCGTCCGCACGCATGCCCACGCGTATGTGGGGGCACGTGCACTGGAAAGGGGGGGCTGCATTCTGGAGGGGCAGGTAGGGGGCTAAAGCACGTCCCCCCACCCACCCGCCTTCAACATAAGGCCATCGAGCCAGCCTCACAAACCCACAGAGATGCTGAGTTGCCAGTTCTCTTTTTTTAGAGCCTGGTTTTGAACCATTTCCTTATTAATACAATAATTATTTTTCTCTGACAGCACCATTTATAACCATCTACTCCGTGTCCAACTAGCCCCGATTCCATTAATCAATGGTCATGGGGACGACTGTCACCACCTCTCTGGATTATGACTTATTGGCCTCAGGCAGGCTCCTCGCAGGGGACATGACTCAGGTGAGGATGGTGCTGTTCTGGCTGCGGGTGGGGAAGCTCTCACGCGTAGCCCTAGTCCTGTCTAAAGGCCTTCACTTCAGAGAAGGGCATCCAGGGAATTCCCACAGAGCCCAAGAAAGACAATTCCCACAGTGCCTTAAAAGTTGTATGAGAGGCAGTGACTCCCTCAAGCATGATGGGGAACATTGGATGGAGTCCAAACAGAACTTAGTGTCATCAGGGCAAAAGTCCTACTTGCTGGATTATTAGAGGAAACCTACAAGGCCAAGACGGTGTTGAAGGTGGACGCTGCAGGGACTGGACTGAGGCAGGGTCCTACCTTGGCCATCCCCAGAAGGAATCTGGGCGATCCTGAGGTCTCATTAATGCAAGTCCAGGTCCCCTCATTGTTAGCATTCTGTACTGGAACACACAATGCCTGGCCCCCACAGCTTCTCAGGGCCCAGGGTGGCATTAACTCACGCTCCCTGGATGGGCCTCTCTACTGTCAGGCCTGCAAACCAGTGGACATATCTGTACCATGATGACCCTCAGCCTGGCCGTGCCCCTGTAGCCACTCGTTTGTCATGAATACATATATGTATTTTTCCAGACAGAGCCTCAAGCTGTCACCCTGGATAGAGTGCTGTGGCATCACAGCTCACAGCAACCTCCAATTATATATATTTTTTGAGACAGAGCCTCAAGCTGTCACCCTGGGTAGAGTGCCGTGGCATCACAGCTCACAGCAACCTCCAATTATATATATTTTTCGAGACAGAGCCTCAAGCTGTCACCCTGGATAGAGTGCCGTGGCATCACAGCTCACAGCAACCTCCAATTATATATATTTTTCGAGACAGAGCCTCAAGCTGTCACCCTGGATAGAGAGCTGTGGCATCACAGCTCACAGCAACCTCCAATTATATATATTTTTTGAGACAGAGCCTCAAGCTGTCACCCTGGATAGAGTGCTGTGGCATCACAGCTCACAGCAACCTCCAATTCCTGGGCTCAAGCGAGTCTCCTGCCCCCGCCTCCCAAGTAGGTGGGACTACAGGTGCCCGCCACAACACCCGGCCATTTTTTGGTTGCAGCCGTCATTGTTGTTTGGCGGGCCCAGGCTGGATTTGAACCCGCCAGCTCAGGTGTACGTGGCTGGTGCCTTAGCCCATTGAGCCACAGGTGCCGAGCCTGTCATGAATATTTTGACGACATGAATGGCTCACCATTCCCACTGGGTAAGGAGATAAAAAGAAAACCCCCTCATATTGTTCTAAACTCCATGCAGGAATCTCCTCCTATGAACCTCACCTTTGAACTCTTTGCCAATATAGAATAGAGAGGTTAAGTCCTTTCTTGAAGACCTCAGTTGGTGGACTGCAAAGCCAGTCCTCAACCACGGATGCTGGGCACCCCTTTCCCCCGTCCACAGGGCATCTCCTGGCTGCTTTTCCCTGCATCGCCCAGCGCACCCGCCACTCTCCTCCAGAGAAGAACATCTGCTCTCCTTTTGAATGAGCCCAGAGCAGAGATCCCACACTAGCTTGCCAAAGCAACAGCAAACATGTCAGACCATCCATTCTCAAAACACTCCCTCCCCCAGGCCGGTCCTCAACAGCCTCATTCTAATACACTAGAGAAAAAAGGGGAAATAACCAGAAACAACCAGAAGAGCTACATGGCAATAAGATCCATGTCAATAAAAATTTCAAGTGCTTAGGAAGAAATCTAACAAAATATATTCATAATCTCTACGGGGAAATGTGTAGAATACTGTGAAGAGCTCTTGAAGTCCCAAGTAAATGGAGAGATATACCATATTCATGGACAGGAAAGTGGAATATTGGATATGTGGCAGTTCTCCCCAGATGGTTCTATTGATTCCATATTATTTAATTCAAAGTCCCAACAGGGGTTTTTAAGAAACTTGTTAGATGATTTGGAAGAATAAGGACGCTAGTAAAGGCAAGACACTTGTGAAGAGCAGAAAATAGGACTTGCCGTACCTTATTTCAGGACATAGTATAAACCTATAGTAATTAATTCTGTGTGGTATTAGTGCAGAGGAAATAAATCAGCAACAGACAACAAGCCTGTAAACAACCTCACAGTAAATGGTATTTGGTATAAGACAAAAATTATATGTCATATCAGCAGGGTAGAAAAAAAATTCATTGTTGAATAAGGGAACTTGAAAAATGATTAATCATCTGGGAGAAGAAGAAACCGTCTCTTCCCCTCACACCATGTTGAGAGATAAAGTGTTGATGGATTAAAGACTCAAATGTGAAAGACACAACTTTAAACTTCTTAGTAGGAAATACATCTAAATAACATTTAGACCTTGGGGGCGGAAATAGATCCCTTAAAGAAACATCCAGGACTATACAGAAAAAGATTAACACCGTTGACTATATGAAAATTAAGAACTTTCTAGGGCAGCACTATGCCTCATTGAGTCGGGCGCTGGCCCCATATACCGAAGGTGGCAGGTTCAAACCCGGCCTCGGCCGAACTGCAAAAAACAAAAATAGCCGGGCATTATGGCAGGTGCCTGTAGTCCCAGCTACTCGGGAGGCTGAGGCAAGAGAATCGCCTAAGCCCAGGAGCTGGAGGTTGCTGTGAGCTGTGTGATGCCACGGCACTCTACCAAGGGAGATAAAGTGAGACTCTGTCTCTACAAAAAAAGAAGAAAACTTAAGACCTTTGTATTTATCAAAAGATACAGTTGAAAGTAAAAAGGTCACAAGATTTTGCAACACACACAACTGACGATTAATATCAAAAAGGTATTGGAAACAACCCAAGCGCCCACCAATACCTGAGTGGATTAATACAATGCGGTGTGTGTGCGTGTGTGTGGACTGTGGAGCACTACTCAGCCATAAAGAAAGATGGTGGTCGAGCATCTCCTGTGACAACCTCAGTGGAACTAGAAACCATTCTTCTCACTCAGCGGTTCTCGACCTGTGGGTCTAGACCTCTTTGTAACAATGCGGCAATTTGGCAGGTGGAGAACCACTGTGGCAACTGAAACATCACAAGAATGGAGAAGCAAACACCTGTACTCAGTACCGAGTTGGAACTAATCCCCCCACGCTGAGGCACACGTGCAGGTGAATGGCAGAGAGAATCCAGGCTGGGTAAGCTCAGACCCTGGGTATCGTGCACAGCATCTGGGTGAAGGGGGAGCTTACAACTCTGACTCAGTCTGTATAAAAACGAAGTATGTAAAGAGAACATGCGTACCCCCTGTTCTTCTGTAGTGAAAAAATACTGACGTGCACGTCAGTCAAAGGCATAAACTACATAACGGAAAAACAGGCAAGGAATGTAAATAGGCATTTCACAGAAAAGAGAATAGACATGGCCATATGTTTATATTAAGATCAACATCATTCGTGAAGCACCTCAGACCATGATCCGATGCCTGTTTCATGAACAAACCCTAACATGTAACAACACCAGGCGCTGGAGACGACACGCACACCCTGGATCTCTTGTGCAGGGCTGGAGAGGCAACGCATCAGAGAAAGAGCCGGGATCGTCTCCTACAGCTGAACACTCGCCACAATTCCACTCCTACATACATAAGCCCAAGAGGAAAGCTAGCAGGTATATGAAAGGAGCCACGTGCAACAATGTCTGTACCAGCACCATTCACAATACGAAGATCCAGGGAACCACTGACGAACCCGTGAACTTGAGAGCAGACAACTAGCTTCATTTTCACACGGCGGGTGATCAGTGCTGACAGGTGACAACAGGGCAGAAGCCCAGCAATGCAATGTTAATTGCAAACACGTAAGTGGCAAAAAAGTCATACTTGTGGGTGACCACGAAAGTTATGAGATACACAAAAATCAAAAAACGTAAAACCGATGTGGATGGAATCACATGAGGCCGCCAGGCAAGCAGGTGTAAACCTGTGTGGGCGGATCAGAAAGGACACTGTGTTTCTTGGAAGAGAAATAATGGATCATAACGCCGTTTGTCTCAAAACCTTCGTATTGACCTACATGTGTGGGTTGGTACCCTTTTAAAGTTAAAAACAACTAAACAAAGATATATGCTTTTAGGAATACAATATAAAATATAAAGGTAGCAAAAGAATCAACAGCGATCTAAGAAGATGGTTATCTCGGGTGAGGGAAGCCGGAATGTATAGGGAAGGGGTGGGGGACCACAGATTATTGTTAAATTCTTAGTTTGTGTTTTGGGTGGTAGACTCACGTTATCACAACTATCATTTAAATAATGACAAGGCACAGGGGCCCTGCACAGACAAAGGTAAGCGTGTGTGAGCCAAGGGTTGTGATGAACCCCTTCTGAGTACACAGGTCCGAGATTTCAAGAACACAACTGGCCGGGCAATGCCTCTTCCGGGGACGCATTCTGAGGACAGTGGTCAAATAATCAGAGATGTCTGCAAAGAATTGTGCACAAGGCCGTTTGGAACCAAATTGTTTGCAACAGCAGGTAACGAGAAGTAACACTGATGTCCAACAGTCAGGAGCCGGCTGCATAAACGTATCGTGCCAAAGCACGATGGAATGTTGAGGAAGTCTTCCAAAGTGGGGGGTATTTTGTACACAAGTACACTGTGAAGGAACTAAAATGAAAAAGCAGACGAACCATTAACGCAATTCTGAACACACGGCGAGACCGCCAGTGATGTCTGCATTTTCATCCTGTGATAGAATAGTCTACGATTTTAAAAGTCAAACATGAGATACAATAATAAAAGAAAAGAAGAAGTAAAAAGAAAAGAAAAGAATAAAGATAACAAAAGAAAAAGGACCACGGTGAGGGTACAGCACGAAGCAGTTTGTATGAAGAAATCTTTTTTGTACAAACATTGAAAGGATTGGTTCCTCCGATGGGCAAGGAGAACTTTTATTCTTTTAATGTTTCATATGTTGTATGTTAAATTTTTAAAGAATATGTTTCTATCAGACATCTGGGAAGACAGAGGAAAGCATAATTAAATGCCCCAGAATCCCACCACTGAACACCCATGAGCTTCCTTCGAGTCCTTTTCTCCAAAAGTGAAAGCAAGAGGTCGGGGCTGTCCCAACAGGCCCGTCACAGTTAATTCTGGGTCAGTGTGTCGGGGCCCTGGGACCCAGTGATCGGTCAAATGCCAGTCTACATGTTCCCTGGAAGGTGTCTTTTTAGATGTGATGGATTTGTTTCAGCTGGAAGTCTTTGAGTAAAGCAGATTTCCTCCTCAACACACGATTGAGTCTCACCCCATCAGCTGAAGAACCAAGTCACAGTGATTTTTGACTGCTGTGCCCTGGCCCACTGGTGTGCCATGGGAGGATCTTAGGGGTGCCACGAAAATTTTTAGAGATTATTTTCCAAAGAAGTGCAAAGCACTGTAAGCATTAGTTTTTTTCTTGCTCTGTTTTTTTTTTTTTTAATCAACATGATTTAAGTGCGCCATGGAAGTTTAACTATAGGTTCAAGTGTGCCGTGAGATAAAAAAAGGTTGAGAAAAGGTTTAAGAGAAAAGGCAGAGGATGCCTGAGGCAGAAGGATCTCTGCCTCCAGCTGGCCTTCAGACGCAAGATGCAACTTCAATTCTCCCCTGAGCCTCCCGCCTGAGCCTCTCAGAGAAAGAGAGAGAGAGGGACAGACAGAGAAGGACGGACATCTCCACCCCACCGACTCTGCTTCTCTGGGGACCCTGCTCAATACGTGCCAATACAATTACATAATTTGCATTTAGGACATTTTTACAAAATAGGGTACTCATCTCCTATTTTCACATAACATTGAATATGTAATGAGCATTAAAATGTTGTTTTAAAAGTCTTTTAAAAATCTTCTTAATGATACCCTATTTTTACAATAATTTATTCTCATCCAGTGTCTTACTGTCAGAATCGTGGACTATCCCTAATTTTTCACTGCTGTGAGTAACATTGCAACTAACAGACCAGGGACAGATTCTTTATATCTTGGATTCAATTTATTCGGAAAAAACGCAACAAGGAGACGCAGAGTAGGAGGCAGAGGCCTGGCTCCCGGAGTGTCTGCCTGTCCCTTCCCTCTGACCACCTCCCCGGGGAGGCTGAGCTATTTCTGTGGCTGTGACCAGGCGGCCGGTCTGCGCAGGACCCCAGCCTTACCGCGACAGCCCACTCACCTCCTCCTCCCTCTCAGCCACTTCAGTCCAAAGGAACCCTCTTCGGTCTCCCACGCTCAACGCACCCCTGGCCTCACGGCCTCCGGTTACTACCTCCTGTCCACACACGCTGCCTCCCAAATGCAGGACAGGACCCGCAGCCCCAGCTGTCACTGACACCCATGGCACTGTGTAGCACTTTAACACCAGGTAGCCGAAACGCTCCTGCTGCTCTTTCCCTGAAGAAGTCTAAGAGGAGGATTTAAACAAGGAGAAAAGGCAAAAACCCAGCTGGCTTGAGTCCTTAAGTAGAAGCAGAGTGCTGAGTCCTGTGGGGCTCTCACTTGCTCCGCCTCCTGAGTGTCCGTCGTGGCTTCCTTCTCCTCCCGGGCTGCAGGTGCCACGGAACCCTCCAGCCTCTTCCCAGCCTCTCCACCCCAGTGCACAACAGCCACCTGTCCCCAAGGCTCCAGCCAGAAAGCAAGGGTTGGGCCTCATGTGTGCCCTGCGCCCCAGGCTGAGCCCATCGGGCTGCCCCCCTGCCTCTACTGCTGTGAGTAAGCACCTCATCAGAACCCAAAATATGAGACTCCCTGAATTATTCTTCAGGGTCCTGACAACACCAAGGCACAGAGAGACACAGGAATTCCCCCGTGGCGTGAAATGCAGAGGAAAGCCTCCAGTCAGGCAGGTGTCAGTCACTGTCTCTGCCCTGTCCCAGCCTGGGCTGCACAGATTCCCTAGGGTCCAGACGCTGCAGAAGGGAAGCTTCCCTGAGAAACTCTCAACGTGCCCCACGCAGGCCTGTGCCTCGAGCCCCCAGGTTCTCGCCCCCCTCCCCCACGTTGTATACATTGTTTGTGAGGAGCTGGGCCTCCTGATTGCACAGCAGTGCAGCCTGCTGATGAGGTTTGCTGTTGACATTTCAACATTAGCTGGCTTTTGTCAATTGTGGCAGCCTAAGAAATTCTATCTTAAGGGCTGCTCTTTATTAAATTTGCAAGATACAAAACTGTGACTGACAAATAGTCTCCTTTCCCTTCGCAAATACATAAATGATGGTCAGCAACCCTAAAGTAATTAAAATGTGCTCTAAATTTAAGCAAAAATGTAATTGCCATAGAGTTTTCAAGGACTGGGGTAGCCGGTGTTTAGCTTAGTGAAACATTTTCTTGATATTTTTCAATAGTTATCAGCAATGCAGATCTTTGGGGGACCAGGACGGGGGAGGAGGCAGAAGAAAGGACATTTCCATGAGCCTCCTTGTTCTCGGTTTCACCAAACTTTGTCACAGAATCCTCTGTGCAACTCTTTTATGTGCTATCGGTGACATAATTCCTATTTTTTTCACCAGCCATTATATATGATAAATAAAACAATGCTCTGAAAACACTGAGATCTCTCATCAATGTCATTGTGAAAAGGGCCCAGATAAATGAGTCCTGGAATCACGGGCAGATGACATGGCTGGCCATGTATCATCTTCTGTGTATTGAACGTGGGCTTTGTAAAGATAGAGCGGTAATAAAGAGTGGTATTGTGTGCTCTGAAAGGCTGTGTAGGCCTGTGCATGACTAATCTGTCTTTCTGCATTATTTTATTCAATCTTCTCTGACTTTATGCCTTTGACATTTTTGCTACACTCAGTAAATTTGAGTGAATAGGCAATTTTAAAGAATTTTTATAGGGCTTCAGAGAAGTCATATGCAGACTGTATCTTTGTTCAAATTTAATAGTTTAAATATTTCCTTTGTCTAGGGTGCAGAGTAATCTTTAGTCAAAAAAAAAAAAAATGAAAGAATGCGTTAACCTTAAGACTTTAACAATGTTTCCTAAAACAGTTCAATTATTTAAAGAAAAAAAACCAGAGGAACAAGCTTGTAATAGAGAAGCTGCCCAACTTTTTAAATTTTATCATTATTATAAACAGGAGACAGGCCCTGCTAGAGACTAAGGCGCTCCTTCTCTCTCCAGACTCCAAGAAGCAGATGATGAAACTAAAACAGATTATTTTGAATCCGGAATTCAGGCCCATTCGCTCCTCACCCACTTTTTCTGACTCTGTGCTGCAGGGGTAGTTGTTTGTAAGTAAATAATGACTTTATTCCGTGCCTTTAATCCACCATATAAGATGTTATCAGGTCCTTATCTAATCTTATGACGCTAGATTGGCTGAGCACTTCAGTTTAAATAATCGGTGCCCACCAAGGGGGATGTAATATGAAAATTTAAAAACAATTCCTTTGCTAAATGGGGCAGCAGACCCCACCTGAAGTCCATCACGTTGCTGCATTTCACGGCCTCCCTCCCTTCCCTTCAGGTTTTTAAACGATTCAGAAAAAAATAATAAATTTGGATTACTTGATAAAATTGTTTGGGCTATCAGGTGATGGACTCATAGTTTTGGTTTATAAATACTTTTTACAAGATTATTAAACTATTTAAAGTAAACCTCAACTTCAGATGAACCCACCCTGACGGATTCACATGGCCAGTTACATTCTCCAGTATCTGTAATATCAAAAACATAGTCCGTAGCTTTCATTTTTATGAATCACCCCAGAAGCACACTCTAATGGGGATTGAGAACGCAGGTTTAGTGCCTCTGAGGTGCCTTGGAGGAGCTGGACCTCGAGACACTCTTGGGGGAAGTCAGCACTCAGTGGAGGCTGTGGATGACCTCACTGGCAGGCTCCCCTCACCTGTGCAGTGGAACCCCAGGGCCCATATTCTGGAGCAGAAGGATTGGGTTGGGTCAATGACAGAAGGCAGTTTTCCTCCAGACACCAGGGGTTGAAGGTACAGAGCTGTTAGGCTCTGGCCTCTTGCAAGACCCAGCTGGTCCACTTGGGCAGGCACAGCAGGACTTAGGGCAGGGCAGGGGCTGCGTCTCTGCTAAGAGTTAGCTAAGGGAGCAGCTGCCATGGGGCTGGAGCACGGTCTCTTAGCATTCTCTGTCTCAGAACACAGGAGGTTACAGGAAACATTAAGGAGCTCCAGACTGCAGAGCTGAGTCCTGGCTGACACACCAGGACAGCACCGGTCACCCCAGGGTGTCCTCACTAGCAACTCTGGAAGACCACTCACATCTCACCGAGAGCCTATGGTAATAAATACACAGGTCCGACGAGAGGCACGGAACATGTTTGTAGTCATCTAGCAGAGAGCGCGATCTGGATGCACCACGTCTGGGTTTGTGACTTCTGCCTTGTAAATGGATAAACGTCCCACGTCTCTGTGTGAGACTGAACACAAACCCCCTATCTTTTTTCACAGCAGACACAAACAAATGCTACTTTTTATCGCTGCAAAGCACTTGATGTTAAGTTCACAAAAATGAAAGATTAGAGCCCCCACATACCCAATAATATGATTCATGTACAGATCCCGGATAATAGATGTGGTTTCTATTATTTTCCCACCACATAAAACACTAACCGTGCTCCGGCAGGAAGAGTGTTACCTTCCTTTTTATGAACCATTTTCATAAAACTGAATAAACAGCAAACACACCCCTGATTAGCTGTGACAGTTTCCCATTGATTTATTTGACTCAAATCCTAAGGAGAGGTCTAGTTTCAGGTCTGTCTCTGCACATTTTTATTAAATAATAAAACTTTACAAATGAAATGATCCACTGTTTCCAAAATAATAGGGATAAAAGGTTCTGCAACTTAAAGAGGTCCCCCCCCAATGTTACCGAGCGGGTGTGGAATTTGCATTTTTAGAACCCTGCTCCTTCAGAACGAGGCGGTGGAGGAGAGGCCTTCTTGCTGGTATGCTTTTTAAGCCCAGCCTGAGCTCTCTATGCTTGAGAGCATCTTATGATGCTGTAACTAACCTCAAACCTGGAGCAGCAGGGGGGGCAACAAACCTCAGAATACAGCAATGTCATGCTTTACAGGCACTCTCTCGGCAACAGCATGAATGAGGGGGGAAATTGGTTGCCTAGGAAACCCTCCGGTCCTGGTAATTATTACTGTAACTGACTGCACACCCCACCTATAACAGAAATGAATAATAATTCATAACCACTGAGTGGCAGCTTTCTGTCTGTGCCTCTGCTCACCACTGCTACCTACTGGCGTGCAGAATCAGTCACAAGCAAACAGTGGGGCGTGTGCCAAAGAGAAACCACCAGCAACAGGGGTGTTTAAAGAAATCTCCTCCCATCTTCCTCCACCAGGTTCTGAATATAGTTCAAGTAAATTGCCGCTCGATCAATAGAGCAGAATGAAGAGTGCTTTGTGTCCATCTGCACAATGGGGGTCGCACGATCTAATGGAAGTTGGTCATCTCAATGAAAAGCAATTTCATATTGTGACAGGAACTAGACCCCAAAAAAGGGCACTTAATAAGGTTAACGGAAGTAAATAACAGCATGTTATCTTACTGACCCCCCAAATATATAACTCGCAAGCTATTTAATAGTACAGAATTTAATACTAAGCAAAACCGCTATAAATAAAATCCTATCGGGTAGTTTTGATCAATTAAACTACATAATTAACAAAGACGGTCCATTTATCTCAGGTTGTCTAATTTGCAGTACAGTGTTAAAATACCTCCACTGGAGGACTAGTTTGTTTAGAAATTAGAACATTCATACTGATTTACTGGATTTGATTTAAAAGACACAGCAGGAGTTGGCAAAATTCACATATCATGGGGTTAATGTGGGTTAGAATGTAGCTATTTGTAATACAAAAATATTGCATACCAAATACACACATCTGATTTCTTTTAATCCTAGTTCATCTATTTGCAGAAGCCGTTAGTTTGCTAAAATGAACAACAAAGACAGCTGCATTTGCTACACAGAATCTGCCATCTTTGATTTCCACAGCAGGAGCGTGCTGCGCGGGTTAAGGGTCAAGCACAGGCTACTGAGAAGGTGCTCACTGGCTGGGCTCCATGGACCCACCTATGGGAACGGGTGTCCCCACTGAAGTTGGCCACCACCAGACCTGCAGGCCAAGCTACTCAACTAGCTCTGGTCAGCACAATTCAAAGTTGAGAGAGGAAGCACAAGAAGACAGGACAAATGGGCCCAAAGGCTGCTGAAGCTAAGCGTCACAGAGACAGAATGAAAAGTAGCAACAGTGAAACACGTGGCTCTTCCCGGGCCAGTCCACATTCCACCCTTCAGGATGCTCAGATCCTGAGATCTACTGACATCAAAAACGTCCCCTACTCAAGCTGATATTAAGCGTCACAGAATTTCCCATCCCAAGGCCTAATTAGTTGATTACATTATAACTTCTGATTTTCCAAAAGTATTTAATTTTTAATCAATCTAATGTAGTAGTGATCATAGAGAACTTTGGTTTTCTTCCTTTTAAATCAATTCTGGGCAAAGCAAATAGACAACCTTCAGCGTGGGACTGCAAACTAGTACAGCCTTTTTGGAAAGAAGTATGGAGGGGCCTCAAAGAGCTAAAAGTAGACCTTTCACTTGATCTTGCAATTCTATTATTAGTTATCTACCCAGACGGAAAAAAAAATCATAGAATGTTTATAGAAGCTCGATTCACAATTGCCAAGATGTGGAACCAACCCAAGTGCCCATCATCCCATGACTGAATTAATAAACCGTGTACGTGTACACCATGGAATACTATTGAGCCATAAAAAGATGGAGACTTTACAACTTTTGCATTTACCTGGATGGAGTTAGAGAACGTTCTCCTTAGTAAAGCATCACAAGAATGGAAAAGTAAGCCTTCTCAGGTACTCAAAACTAATCTGAAAACAGTAGGTGAACAACTGCAGGCCCACACAAGAGGAAAACTTAATTAAATTCGAGAAAGGGAAAGAGGGAAATGGGGGGAGGAGCGCAGGAGCGCCCATCTCTCGGGTACAACGTGGGGTACAGCGCACATCTCCGGGGTAAAGAACTCAGGTACAACTCAAACGCAAACAATGTGGCCTAATAGAATGTGCCCTTATGATAATCCAAAATTTAAAAGTCAATTCTATGTAGTTATCAAACACTTCTCTCCTTGCTTTCCAGAAATAAACAGATTTCAAGAAAATTTTCCTAATTCTTCAGAGACATTTGCAGTTCTAACACTGCAGCCTTATTACTCTCCTGTTAAAGGGCCCACTGAAGGTCAGATCTGGACGGTGCAGCAACCACACACAAGTCTGGGTGTGCCCGTGTGCAGAGCGCAAGAGGCCTTTTTGTGCAAAGCCTACAAAAATCGTCCCCAAATCTTAAGCACATTTTTAGCTCCACATTTTCAAGTTTTGAGCAAGTATTTGCAAACTTCACTTTTCTGAAGAGGTTCTGAGTGCTGCTCCTTGGTTACACCTCATTAGCTCCTAACAAGTGCTCCTTGAAAGGTTTCCAGTATCTGTGACATGTTAAAACTCACTCTTCCAGCCTTTGTGCCTAGAGGTGATCAAGCCTGGATGCTGCTCTATATCTTAGGATATCACAGCCTGCCCAAAGCACAAAACTTTCATTTCATTATAGTTTCCACCAGATTGAACCATTCCTCCCTTGCGAATACAACCCATCACCAAGTCATCACTGGCAGCCCACTCTTACCTTCGGTCTAGCCTCCAAACCCCAAATGTATACTGCCAAAAAATCTTGGGATCTCAAGAAAATATTTTTAGTCTCCAAAACACACATTTACTGAGGACAGACTCTATTCTTACGACTTTAAATAAAGCTCCTGTGCCTCCCAGCTACTTGGGAGGCAGAGGCAAGAGACTCGCTTGAGCCCAGGAATTGGAGGTTGCTGTGAGTTGCAATGCCACGGCGCTCTATCCAGGGTGACAGCTTGAGGCTCTGTCTCAAAAGGAAAAAAAAAAAAGCTCCTGTGCCAGGTGCCAGTTTTATTAGCTCTGTCCTCAGCACCGGGACTCTTTCCATCCCATAAATCGCTTCGATCCCTAATTCTCCCTCGAGTTCCTCCTCTGACATGTTGCTGACGTTCTCTTACCTTAAAGACAGCACCGTGACTCCAGTTTGAATACTGTGTCCCTTACAGCAGTGGGTCCAAACATTTTGGCACCGAGGACCGACTTCGCAGAGGACAGTTTTTCCACAGACAGGGGAGGGAAGAGAGTGTTGAGGTGAGTCTGCAGGTAACTGATCCCACCTCTGTGCTAATGATAATCTGTATCTACAGCTGCCCTGCACATCACCAGGCCTTACTCTGCTGAGGAGCGTAACCCAGATCCCTCCCGTGAGCAGCTGACAGCAGGGTTTGTGTTCCTGTGGGAATCTAATGACACCACAATGGATGCGACAGGAGACGGAGCTCAGCAGGTGACGGAGATTGGCTGCAGACACAGACGAAGCTTTGCTCACTGCTCACCCACCCCCTGCCGGTGGCCCAGCTCCTATCAGCCGCAGATGGCACAAGTCTGCGGCCCACACTCCTGGTAGTCTCCTTGGACCTGTCACTCAACCTTCCCTCTCAGGTAAGAAAGCAGTGTGTTACCTTCTGCAGGGCTTAGCCCCGCACTTCACACAGATCCAATGCTCCAGACAAAAGACTCTATCAGACCTTCTGCTACCGAAGCCCTAGAAATGCCTGATCAAATATGATAAACATCTCGTCAAATGTAGAGCCTTCCTTGTGAGAAATTATTGTAAATTTACCAGTTGTTTAGAAAAAGAAAAAGCTAACATTGCTGGTATCACTTAAAGTTGTCCTGGGAAGTCTATGTTTTAAAAGCTCTAGGAGGGCAGCACCTGTGGCTCAAAGGAGTAGGGCACCAGACCCATATACCGGAGGTGGCAGGTCCAAACCTGGCCCCAGTCAAAAACTGCAAAAACAAAAAACACAAGCTCTAGGAAATAGAAGGCAAGTTCTTGAGCTCAACTAAGGAGATGTAACTAAGATCACATGCCAAGAATGGACCCTGGAGAGGCTGCCAGAGCAAGAGTTAGAGTAGGAGAAATCTTCCCACTATTAAAAACAAACAGACCTAGGGGGCGCCTGTGGCTCATTGAGCAGGGCACCAGCCCCATATACCGAAGGTGGCAGGTTCAAACCTGGCCTTGGCCGAACTGCAAAAACAGAAAAATAGCCAGGCGTTGTGGTGGGCGCCTGTAGTTCCAGCTACTAGGGAGGCTGAGGAAGAGAATCACCTAAGTCCAGGAGTTGGAGGTTGCTATGAGCTGTGACTCCATGGTACTCTACCGAGGACAATAAAGTAAGACTCTGTCTCTACAAAAAAAAGAAAAAGAAAACAAACAGACCAGAAGAAATAAACAGCCAGGAAACTTGTTCTTATCTGCCTGAGCCGTAGGAGGGGGAAAGGGCAGCTGGGGGCAGGGAGGGGGAAGGAGTATCTCCTGGGAATAAACGGAGCTGGCCCTCGTGGGGTGAGACGGGGGAACTGTGAGCAATGACATTAACGGAGAAGCTCCAAGCAATGAACATAACAGAAAGGGGTCCTACCAAAAGCTGATTCGAGTCTTGGAGGAGCAGGTGTTACACAACTTGCTCTTCTGCCATAATAGCTGGAAATTAGATAAAATGCATAATACAAGTGTTTTCAGATGTGAAGCCAACAGGTAACCCAAGACTGAGATCCCTGAGCAAAAACAAGCCACTGAAGTGAGTCTCAGGACCACCCTCGTGTTCTCTGGACAGTTGGCCCACAGCACAGGGAGAAGCGGCCAAGCTGAGTAAGGCAGGTATGGCCCTGGGACAGCAGACTAGGTGCCAGCTCATAGTGACGACCCTGACCTTGATGCCATGTGCGGAGAAGGGCACCTCCCCTCTGCAGCCTTCTCACTACAACTTACAGCCCCAGTTTATAATCTTAGGACCCCAGATTATAATCTTAAGAAAGTATGATAAGCCCCAATTGAGGTTTATTTTAAAAAATTAACAAGCCAATACTCAAAAAAAAGAAAAACAAGAAACTGAGAAACTGTCTCAGAGTGGATAAGCCTGGAAAGATGTGACCACTAACTGCAGTGGGGGACCTGAAATGGATTCTGGAAAAGAGAACTAGTAAAATTCAGATAAAGTCGTCTACTTAATAGCACTGTACTGTGCTAATTTCTTAGTTTTGACGAATGTACCTTGGTACTAAATTAACATTAGAGTACATTATGATTGGGTAAGGGGCATTTGAGAACTCTTTGTATTGTTTTGAAACATTTCTGGAAATCTAAATTTATTCCAAAATAAAAACAACTACTAAAAAATATTTTAGCATCAAATAAAAAACTACTAAAATGAGAATAAAAGTCAAATTTTGGCCCACAGCCAGGAGGAAAATCTGTCAGTAGGAACAGACACAAAAATGACAGAATGACAGAATTAGCAGGCAAGGCCTTTAAGACAGCTATTAGTGCTTAGAAACGTAAAGGAAGTCATTAACATAATGACAGAAATGAAAGATTTGTATTAGAAATAAACAAATGAGGTTCGGGCCTGTGGCTCAATGGGCTAAAGCGCCAGCCACGTAAACCTGAGCTTGCGAGTTCGAATCCAGCCCCAGCCTGCCAAACAACGACGGCTGCAAACAAAAAAAAAATGGCCGGACGTCGTGGCGGGCATCTGTAGTCCCAGCTACTTGGGAGGCGGAGGCAAGAGACTCACGTGAACCCAGGAATTGGAGGTTGCTGTGAGGTGTGATGCCACAGCACTCTACCGAGGGTGACAGCTGGAGGCTCTGTCTCAAAAAAAAAAAAAAAGAAACAAACAAATGAAAATACTAGAGGTAAAAACAAATATAGTATCTAAAACAAAAATTGTACTGGATGTGATCAAGAGCAAATCAGACAGTGAGGAAAAAAAAAATCAGTGAACTTGAGACATATCAATAAAAGCTATCCAAAAGGAAACACAGAAAATAGACTGGACAAAAATGAATCAAGCTCCCTTGTGGAACAATAAAAACCAGTAATACAAGGCAACTGTGTTCCAAAAAGAGGAGAAAAAGAGATGGAGAACCAAGCAAAGAAATACAGTCAAGATATTTCTACATTTCATGAAAACTCTAAATCTAGAGATTCAAGATGCCCCCCAAACCCTGACAGGCTCAACATGAAGAGGAATACATCTACACACATCATCACGAAATTGCCAGAGGGGAAAAAAATCGCCTACAGTGGAACTCAGACAAAACAAACAAAAGTGAAGATGACAGCATAACGTATAAAAGACGATGGAAAAAAATCTTCAAGCTGCTAACGAGAAATATTAGAATTCTATACCCAGCAAAGATGCATTTCAAAAACAAAGGCAAAAATAATACTTTTTCAGAGAAAAATTGACAAAACTTGGTCTAGCACAGCAGCATTAAAAGAATTATTAAAAGAAGTTCTGCAGGCTGGAGGGAAGTAACATCAGGCAGAAACTTCAATGTACAGGAATACACAGTGTTCGGAGACAGTGAAGATTTCACACATTCAAGGTCTGTGTTTAAAAGATAAGAGAGGAATGGCAGAGTGAGGACCTTCACAAACACCTTCCCTGAAAGGCAAAGGGGAGGTGATACAAAACTGGACTTCTAGTCCTGGCCTGGCGTATAAGAAGCTGGGAAGTTGCTGCCACACCCTAACACCGAGTATAAACAGCTGAGCAAACTGAAAAATCTGCTCTTCTTCGATCTGCACGAGCAGTAAGGCCCAGGCAAATATGGAGAAGCTCGACTTGGGGAGAAGCAACTCTGGAGCCGGCAGACGCTGTGCAGGGCCGGGAGATCTGAACTGCAACTGGCCGGGTGTGGACGAGTCTGAGCTGAAAACTCCAGGAGGGCCCAGCCACCACCCAGCCTCCAGTCCCCACACATGTGCTTTTTGAGTTTTACCTACAGGAGCTCTACCGGTTCTCGCAGTGAATACCAGGGAAAAACCCTCTTGGGTTTCTAGCTGGGGGAAGGAGAACAGGAACCAGTTTGAAACACCAGGTTGGACAATGAATTTCACAAACTTATCCTAGAAGTGCTGTGTCCCTCACTGCTGGACACCACTACGGTACTAAACATCAGAAAGGGAGGCAGTGAAGGCAAAACAAAAACTTATTTTCTTACTCTTGACTGACCTAACAGGAACAGTCTATTGAGCATGACAGTGGCAACGTGACGTTGTGACAGTGACAATGTGCCTGCTCGTGCACACTGGGTGCACAGGCGCGTCTGGTCACTCCCATGAGTGTCAGCAGTGGAACAAGGCCAGGGAAGGACTGTTTCATCAAGGGCATCTGTGCTACCCATGAAACGGTGTGCTGTTATTTGGAAGTCGGCTTGGATCAGTTGTGTATTACAAACTTCAGGCAACCACTAAAAACAAAAACAGTTCAAGAAAGTATGACCGATATGGTATGTTAAGCAGAAAAAAACAGAATCATATGAAATGCTCAGTTAAAACCAAAAAGGCATAAAAGTGTGGAAAACAAAAGGAAAAAAGAATAAGGGCAATAGGCAGAGAACTAAATACGGCAGACGTCAAACCAACTACATCAATGATGGTCTAACTGTCCATGGCCCAGCACCAACTAAAACAGCAAGTACCACAGTGGGCCCAAAACAAAACTCAACTATAGGCTGTCCATAATAACCCCACTTAAAGATATGTATGTGTATAGATTAAAAGTAAATAGATGGGGAAAGATATAGCATGCTAACGTGAGTAAGAAGAAAGTGGGAGTAATTGTATTAATTTCAGCAGACTTCAAATCAAGGAAAATTTATCAGGAAAAAAGATTGGGCTTACAGAATGACACAGGGGTCATTCTTCCAAGGAGACACAGCAATCCTTAACACATATGCACCTACAAAGAGAACCTCAAACGTGGGGTGAAAACTGATAAATTGTAAAGAAAACAGTATTAAGTTGGAATCTCCAGTATTAGGAATGGGCAGGAGGAAGGCAGAGAGTCAGTAAGGACAAGGTTAACCTCAGTAACACCATCAGCTGACTACACATACCAGCCATCTACAGACCATTCAATAATAGCAGAATATACTTTTTCAAAGTAACATGGAACATTAACCAAGACAGATCACATTTTGTGTCACAAAACACACCTTAGCAAATTTAAAACAGGAATTATACAGTGTCTGCACTCAGACCACAATGGAATTAAACTGGAAATCAATTAAAATGATAGCTGGAAAATCCCCAAATACTTAAAGAGATTAAACAACACACTTCTAAATAACATGTGGATGAAAGACAAAAATCTCAAAAGGAATTTAAAAATATACTTTGGACTAAGTAAAAATAACAACACAACTTATCAAAATTTGTGGGAAGCAGTGAAAGCAATGCTTAAAGGAAAATTTGTGATATTGAATGCATATATTAGAAAACAATAAATATCTAAAATCAGTCATCTAAGCTTCCATCTGAAGAAACTAGAAAAAGAAAAGCAAATTAGTATAATTCCAAAATAATGAGAGGAAAGTATATCATGAAAAGTTAAGGCACAAGTCAATGAAAATGAAAAGAGAAAATCAATAAAGAAAATCAACCTGACCAAAGCTGGTTCTTTGATCATGTAATTCCAGTAAACCTTTGGCCAGGCTGAGAAGAAAGCGAGCATACAATGTTAACGGCAGAAATGAAGACCGTAAGCATCACTACAGACCCCAGGGAGACAGAGAAGACTGTGAGTAACTCCATGCCCACAATTTATGCACCTTGAAAGATATCATCTGCCAAAACTCACACAAGAAGAAATAAGTAACCTGGGCAGCGCCCGTGGCTCATCAAGTAGGGCGCCGGCCCCATAGTAGCGGGTTCAAACCCGGCCTCGGCCGAACTGCAAAACAGAAAAAAAGCTGGGCATTGTGGCAGGCACCTGTAGTCCCAGCTACTCAGAAGGCTGAGGCAAGATAATTACCTAATCCCAGGAGTCGGAGGTTGCTGTGAGCAGTGACACCATGGCACTCTACCGAGGGAGATAAAGTGAGACTCTGTCTCTATTAAAAAAAAAAAAAGAAAAAGAAAAAAAAGAAAAGAAATAAGCAACCTGAATAGGACTGTATCTATTAAAGAAATTACTAACTAATAACATTCCAAAATAAAAACTACCAGGCCCAGATAGGTACACGGTGAACTCTACCAAATATTTATGGAAAAAGAAAATCATACCAATTCCCTCCAGTCTCTTTCAGATGACAGCAGCACAAGAAATACTTTTTGACTCATTCTATGAATGCAGTACTAATACCCAAATCAGGCAAAGACATTAAAGAAAATTAAAGACAGATATCTCTCATAAACGTAGATGTGAAAATCTTCAACAAAATATTAGCCAATTGAATCTAACAATGTATGAGAATTATACACTACGCCCACATGTGATTTATCTCAGGTGTGTAAGGCTGGTTCAACACTTGAGTATCAGTCCATGTGATCCATCACACCAGCTAAACAAGAAGAATCACATGCTCATATCCAAAGAAGAAGATACACATTTAACAAAATTCAACACTTATTCCTGATAAAAACACTCAGTAAACTAGAAATAGAGAGGACATCCTCAATTTGATAATGAATATCTAGAAAAAAACCTATGATAATATTATATTTAATGGTGAGAAATTCAAAGTGCTTCACTAAGATCAGGAAGGAGACAAGCATGTTCCTTCTCACCACTCCTTTCCACACTGCACTGGAAGGCCTCGCTAATGCACTAAGATAAGGAAAAAAACATACACAGATGTGGAAAAAAGAAATAAAACTTTCTTTGTTCACAGATGTATGATCATCTTTATAGACCACTA
This sequence comes from Arctocebus calabarensis, assembly GCA_963573935.1. Taxonomy (NCBI): domain Eukaryota; kingdom Metazoa; phylum Chordata; class Mammalia; order Primates; family Lorisidae; genus Arctocebus; species Arctocebus calabarensis. The sequence continues at coordinate 46,090 of CAUYON010041260.1, forward strand.
TAAGTAACAGACAAAAAAGTCTCCTGGAACTATTTACTATGCGATTACACTAAGGTTGCAGGATACAAGGTTAATACACGATGGTCAATCACTTCCCTATACACCAGCAATAAACAAGTGATTTGTGAAATTAAAAACCCAAGGGATTTGATAAGTTGCCACCTAACAGGTACAATGTACAAGTAAAGGGCACACGCCCTGGGTGAAGGGCACAACTACAACTCAGACTTTACACCTTAGAAATACCAACATGTACCATCATATGAATCTAAAATAAATATTTTAAAAACGAAATTAAGAACATAATTCCATCCATAGCACCCCCCAAATGAAATATTTAAGAATACATCTAATTAAATATGCAAAAGACTTATATAAGGAAAACCATAAAACTCCAACAAAAGAAATCAAAGAACTAAATGAACTGAAAGGTATTTCAGGTTCATGGTAAGAAGATTTAAGAACCATCACGATGTCAGGTCTTCCTAATCTGATCTATAGATTCAATGAAATCACAATTATAATCCTAACACATTATTTTTTGGATATTGACAAACTGATCCTAAGATGTACATGGAGAATTGGAGGAACCAGAATACCCAGCACAGACTGCAGGAGAACAAAGTGGACGGCTGACCCTTCCCATCTCCACCACTCACTGCAAAGCTGCTGTGATCAAGACAGTGTGGTGTTGTGAAAGAAGAAACATGAATAAAGTCAACTCATCTTCTTAAGAGAGAAAAGGTAATATACCCACTGGACACAGAGAATCTTCTGAACAAATGTTACTGGACAACTTGACACCCATATGAATGAAAAACGAATCTAGAAACAGACCTTACATCTCTCACAAAAATTAACTAAAAATGGCTTGGTGCCTGTGGCTCAACGGGCTAAGGTGCCAGCCACGTACACCTGAGCTGGCAGGTTCGAATCCCGCCCAGGCCCGCCAAACAACAATGACGGCTGCAACCAAAAAATGGCCAGGCATTGTGGCGGGCACCTGTAGTCCCAGCTACTTGGAAGGCAGAAGCAAGAGACTCACTTGAGCCTAGGAATTGGAGGTTGCTGTGAGCTGATGCCCCAGCACTCTATCCAGGGTGACAGCTTGAGGCTCTGACTTAAAAAAAAAAAAAAAATTAACTAAAAATGAATCACAGACCTAAATATAAAATACAAACTACAAAAATCTAGTCCTAGAAGACTCTTAGGCTGCTTAGTAACAAGAATAATAATAATAATAATAATAATCTCCTAGAAAAAAAATATAGGAGAAAATCTAGATGAGTTTGGGTTTAGCAATGATCTTTTACATAAGATTCATGAAAGAATGAATTGATATTCTGGACTTCATTAAAATTAAAAATTTCTGCTATGTGAAAGATGCTGTTAAGAGAATAAGACAAACCGCAGATCGGAAGAAAATATTTGCAGAAGACATTTCTGATGAAGGACTGCTATCCAAAATATACAAAGAACTTTTCGACTTAACACAGTAAGAAAAACCACCTGACTAGGGCAGTGCCTGTGGCTCAGTGAATAGGGCGCTAGCCCCATATACCAGAAGTGGCGGGTTCAAACCTGACCCCGGCAAGAAATTACAAAAAAAAAAAAAAAAAAAGGAAACAACCTGACTAAAAAATGAACCAAAGTCCTTAGCAGACACCTCACCAAAAAGATAAGCAGACAGCAAATAAGCATTTGAAAAGGTGCTGAGGTCATCGGGGAAATGCAAATTAAGGTGACAGTGAGTTACCCCCACACACCCGTAAGATCAAAATTCAAAACCCCAACAGCACTAAATGCTGACAAGGATGTGAAGCAACAGGAACTACTATAGCATTCATCCTTGGTGGGATGCAAGATGGTCCAGTTATACCAGAAGAAAGTTCAGCAATTCCTCACAAAACTTACGCTTACCAGGTGACCCAGCAATCAGGCCACTTGGAATTTACCCAAAGGAGCTGAAAACTCACCTCCACACAAAACCTGCACACTGAAGTGCACAGCAGCTGTGCTCATAATTACCAAGACGCAGATGCAAGCAAGACGACCTTCAGTAGGCCAATGGACAAACTGTGGTACATCCAGTCAAAGGAAGATTACTTCAGAGCTCTCAAACTATGAAAAGACACAGAGGAAAATTAAATGCATAGGAAAGAAACCAATGGCAAAGGCTGTAGGATTCTACAGTATGACATTCTGGAAAATAAAAAAGATCGGTGACTATCAGATGTTGGGACGCAGAGAGGTGTGAACAGATGTGGCATAGAGGATTTTTTAGGGCAGTGAAACTACTGCAGATGTTATAATGGTGGATATAAGTTTTTATGTATTTAACCAAACCAACAAAATTCACATAAAAAGTGAACACTAATGTGAAGTATAAACTTCAGGTGATGCTATGTCAATATAAGCTCAATGACTGTAGTAAACGTACCCCTCTGGTGGGGAATGTTGGCAGTGGGGAAGGCTATAGAAGTGTGGGGTGTAGGGATATGGAAAGTCCCTGTGCCTTCTGTTCACTATTGCTAAAATCTAAAACTGCTCTGAAGTCTACTTTTTCTTAATAAGACACAATTATTAAAAACAACTATTTCCGAACTCTGAATATTGACCCTGGCAAAAAATAAGAAGTGTTTATTCAAGGAAACTGCTGAAACTTGGGTAAGCATGATGGGGGCATGTGGCATTTGGACCCACTCCTTCACAGAACAGTTCTAATAGGGTGGGACACTGTGTGAAACCAGGAGCATTTATACTGCAGGGAGCTGACTTAATCTAACGCAATGTGGAAAATCCTACGTGCCCAGGGGCTGAGTAATAGTGACTTTAGGCAAACAAATGGGAAATGCCCAGTCACAGCCAAACTCAAGTGGCAATACTCGTTAGGCCAACTGAGACCCGTGGACTGGCTGGAAATTTCATGGAAGAATAAGGAGGAGAAACACCATGGTCCTTGATAGGATCATGTATTTGGAAAGCAGTGGATATGTATTAGGCTATGAACATGCTGAGGAAAGACCTGAGAAGGCTCTAGCTATCAAAAACATCCTTGAGGAAGACTTGTGAATTACATGAATGTTAAATGTGTTCTGTAATCCACACGTCCACTGACAAAGGAGGAAAGCCTTACTGGACCAAGATGTTCCAGTCCACTCTCAGACCAGTCACTGGCTAGTCACTAAGACACACACAGATCTAAGTGTAACCCTTAAGTAGCCAAACTTAAAAATTAAAACAAGCTAACAAAAAACACTGAGGAGACACAACAGGGGCCACACCCTATAGAGGAAACAGACTACCTCATAATCAATTCAGGCAAGTCACAAAACAAAAAAATCACCCCTAGGCAGAAAAGGATCAGAATCAATTGTTTAAATGCATTATTTTAAATTTCCAGTTTTAAAAAAGAAAATATGGCTTATACATTAAAAAAAAAAAAAATCAGCACACAAAAGCTATTTCAGTAAAGTCCCAAATGCTGGAATTAGCAGAGACTTTAAAGCAGCTATTGTAACTATATTCAAAGAACAAAAGGAAACCATGAAAGCATGAGAACAACAATCAAACATGAACACTAATAAAGAGATCACAATCATATAAAAAAAGAATCAAATAGAAATTCTGGAGTTGAAAAGTATAATAAGTAAAGTGAAAAATTCACTAGAGGGACTCAACAGCATATGCAAATCCCAAAGGAAGGATCAGTGGGCTTCACAGATGAATCAACAGAAATTACACAATCTGAATAGGAAGAAAAAATAATGAAAAATGAACTGAGTATGAAACCGTGGGATGTTACCAATCATATCAACATATGTACACTGAGAATCCCAGAGGGAGAGTGAGGGCCATGAAAGTTTTAAAGTTTTCTAAAGTAAAGGCCACAAAAGTTTTTAATGTCTGAAATTTTCCCAAAATTAATGAAAAGCATTAATCTACATACCCAAGTACCTCAATGAAATCCAAGTGGGATAAATATTAAGATACCCACATCTAAACACATCAAAATCTTCAAAACAAGAGAAAAATGAACTCATGAAGCACAAGAGAACATTAGTAACATTAGCAGCAGACTTCTCAAAAGAAGTGATGATGACCAGAATTAAGTGGTATAACATATTCTATTGCCAAACAAGAATTCTATACCCAGCAAAACTATCCCTCAAAAAAGAGGACAGAAATAAAGGTATTCCCAGATAAAGAGAATTTGTCACTACCAAAATTTTCTTACAAGATATTTAAAGCAAGAACTCCAGGCCAAAAGGAAATGACAGCAGATGGTAACCCAAATCCACAGGAAAAATTAAGAGCACCAGTGAAAAGTAATTATGTGGACAAATATAAAGACAGTAAAAATACTTTTTTTAATTGTATTGTCTTATTTAATAATTGCATGAAAAAAATTATTACAACATTGTGTTGTAAAATATAAATAAACAGTACGGAAGCAATACTGAAGCAAAGTCTCTAAATTTTACTGGAATCAAATTTGTAGTATTCTGAAGTAGATGATGATATTAAAATGTATAAGAGAAATGATGGTATTAAAATGCATGAGAGAGATGATGGTATTAAAATGTACCGTAACCTCTAAAGTAATCACTAAGAAGTGATACTTCCATTATGTGGAGACACAGTGACAAGGAGGCCATGTACCCTCAGCAGGAACCAAGTCAGCTATCACCTTGATGTTGAACTTCCCAGGCACCAAAAATGTGAGAAACAAATCTGTTGTTCAAAAACCTATAGTTTTTTAAAAGAAATTAAAAGGTTACACTAAAAAATCTTTATTTATTTATTTTTGAGCCAGAGCCTTAAGCTGTTGCCCAGGGTAGAGTGCTGTGGCATCACAGCAACCTCCAACTCTTGGGCTTAAGTGATTCTCTTGCCTCATGCTCCCAAGTAGCTGGGACTATAGGCAACCGCCACAACTCCCAGCTATTTTTTGGTTGTAGTTGTCATTGTTGTTTGGCAGGCCTGGGCTGGATTCAAACCCACTACCTCTGGTGTATGTGGCTGGCACCCTAGCCACGTGAGCTACAGGAGCTGAGCCTAAAAAATATTTATTTAACACAAAGAAAGTAATCGAAGAGAAACAGAAAAACAAAAAGAACAGAGACATAATAAATAACCAGCAAAATGGCAGATATAAATAAGCCATGTCAATAATTACAAGAATATACATTCCAATCAAAAGACAAACTTCTCGGCTCGGCGCCTGTGGTTCAATGGGCTAAGGCGCCAGCCACATACACCTGAGCTGGCAGGTTCGAATCCAGCCTGGGCCCACCAAACAACAATGATGACAGCTGCAACCAAAAAATGGCTAGGCGTTGTGGCGGGTACCTGTAATCCCAGCTACTTGGGAGGCGGAGGCAGAAGACTTGCTTGATCCCAGGAACTGGAGGTTGCTGTGAGCTGTGATGCCACAGCACTCTATCCAGGGTGACAGCTTGAGGCTCTGTCTCAAAAAAAAAAAAAAAAAAGACAAACTTCTAGAATAGATTTCTTTTTAGAACAAGATTTAACCACATGCTGTCTACAAGATACAAATGCTAAATTCAAAACCATAAATAGGCTGCAACTAAAAGGGTAGAAAAAGATCCACCATGTGAATGTACCATGTGGAGCTGGAGGAGCCACACCACAGAGATGCAGACTGTAAGATTAAATGTCAGCACAAAAAAGAGGATATTTTATAAGAACAAAAGTACCGATTAATCAGAAGACGTAACAATAAAAAACATATATGCACCTAACAACAAACCAAAAAACAAACAAACAAACCCCAAAGAAAAAACCTAACAAGCCTGAAAAGTGTGACAATATAATAGTTTAAGGCCTCTATACCCCACGGTCAATAATGGACATAAACAAACAGACAAAAGAATCACCAAGACAGAAGACAACAACATCAATGAACCTGACATGACTCACAGAACACTCCACAAAGCAACAACAGACACGTATTTATTTGAAGCACACATAGGAAAACATGTTACACATTAAAATAAGTCTTAATGAATTTTTAGAAACTAAAGACATATTAAGTATATTCTCCAGACACAAAAAAGTGAAAAGGTGGAATCAATAACAGAAAGAAATCTGGGAAACCACTAATATTTGGAGTTTAAACAATACATATTGAAATAACCCACAGGTCAAAAAGATAGCTCAAGAGATAATAGAAAATACTTTCAACTAAAGGAAAATGAAGACAAATTTCACCAGATGCAGCTAAAGGTTACTTACTACTTAGGTTAATTTATACCTTTAAATTTCTCTATTAGAAGAAAGGGGTCTCAAATCAATAACTTAATACCTTAAAAACGATTAAGAAAGATCACACTAAGCCCCAAAGTTCCTTAAAAAAAAAATAATAAAATTGAAGTAGAAGTTAATGGAATATAAAAGAATAGAGAAAATGGATGAAAGTCCACACAGCTGAAGTCTATCTAAAAAGATAAAAAAAAAAAAAAAAAAAAAAAATCACAGACTTTTAGAGTAACCAAAAAAAAGACAAAAAGTAGTAAAATCAGAAATGAAATCACTACCAAATAGATTACAAGAAAATACTATGGACAACTTTATGATGATGAATGGGACAACTTACATGAAATGGACAAATTCCCTCAAAGAGCCAAAATGGTCTCATGAAGAAACACAATGTATATAAACCTGGCTCCATTGTGCAATCAACAGTGCATTAGACTTCTAACTAGACTTAACACAAGAAACTGAACAATAATTTCAAATCATTCCACAAAGAAAAATGCAGTGCCAGATGGCTTCACTGTTAACATTTAAAGAAACGATAGCAGTTCTTTACAAACTCATGCAAAGGAGATGGGAATAGGTCCCAACTCATTCTGTGAGACCAATATTCACCTTATAAAAAAGACAAAAACATCACAAAAATGAAACATGATATATCAATATCCTCTTGAATATATTGTATATATAAATATCCTCAACCACATATCAGAAAAACTAAATTCAGTAATATACAAAAAGGATCAGACACATTTAGAAAGTGAGATTTATCCCAGGAATGCAGGGTTGGTTTAACATCAGAAAATCAATTAATGTGATACACCACATTAATAAAGAACACCAGATATACATACAAGAAGCATTTGACAAAATCTAATCCTATCTATGAAAGAAACTCCAACACACCAGAAATAAAAGGAAATTTTCTCATAAAAACAAAAGACAGCTATGAAAAACCTACAGCCAACATCTAAATTTAAGACTAACATGAGGAAAATAGCAAAACTCCATCTATACCAAAAAAATGTTAAAAATTATCTGGGTATGGTGATGGGCACATCCAGTCCTCCTAGCTCCTCAGGAGGCTGAGGCAGGAGGATCACTTGAGCGCAGGAGGTCGAGGATGCAGGTAAGCCTCTCTTCATGCCACAGTATTCTAGGCTAGGTGACACAGTGCTAAAGAGCTTCTGCACAGCTAAGGGCACGACAATTAAAGCAAACAATCTTCAGAATGGGAATCATAATCATGTTATGAATCTGATTAAAGACCTAATCAGAATCTATAGAGAATTCTAGCATATCAACAAGAAAAGAGTAAAAAACACCATTAATCACTGGGCAAGAGACATGAAGAGAACCTTCTCTGAAGACAAACAAATGGCCAACCAACACATGAAGAAACACTCATCATCCTGAACCATCAAAGAGATGCCAATCAAAACCACCTGAGACGCCAACCAACCCCCATGAGAAGAGCCCACATCACCCCCCCCACAGCTGACGGGGTTGCAGAGAGAAGTGAACACTTACACATTGTCAGTGGGACTGCAAACTAATACAGGCTTTTTGGAAAGAAGTACGGAGAATCCTCAAAAGCTAAAAACAGACCTTCCGTTTGACCCACAATCCCATGACTAGGCATCTACTCAGAAGGAAAGAAAATCATTTTTCCCTAAGGACGTCTGCACCAGATAGTCTACTGTGGTCCAATTCACAATCGCCAAGATGCCCATCAACTCACGACTGGACACATAAACCTAACTGTCCCATGGGATACTCTTCAGCATTTAACTGGAAGGACCTGGAGAACATCTTCCTCAGGATCAACACCAACATGAAACCACCATGCGCCCACACCACAGAAAAACACGAGTTCACGAACGCAGGGAGGGCGCAGGGAGCTTGGTAAGCTCTCACCTAAGGGGTACACCTCCCCAACAAATGCAAACAATGTAGCCTAATTGCAGGTACCCTCATTAAAAAAAGCTACGACTCAGATGAATTCCACTGTAAAAGCTAGTTATGTGGCAGCATATTTAATAGTAAAAAAAAAAAAATCAAAGCCATTTACTAATGGTGAGTTTATTATACAATGTATGGAAAGCATGGGGGAAAAAAATCGAACAAAACCCTACAGCCAAAATCATACTTAATGCTGAAAACTAGAACAAGGCCGTGATGTCTGTCCTTATCGCTTGTACTTGATGTCAGTTACAGGGTGTCCCGAAGCCACTGCGCACAGCCAGACGGGCAACCGCAGCTAAATGGGTCTTTACAAAACATCCGTCACACCTCGGCCACCTCTTTGTATACACACACGCAAAGTCTTCTCTCCCACTCATGGCAAATGCGTTCCAAGGTATCTGTTGTTAGGTGAGTTTGCTGATTTTTCATGTAACACCAAGTGGAGATCTTACACATGCAGACAAAAGACAGAACCTGTTCTACTAGGAAAGTAGTTAGCTACAAAGCAAAAAGATACTATCATTAGAAATAAAGAGGGTCATTTGATGAGGAACATACCAATTGTAAACTTACACTGACATGTCTAAATTTACATTAAAAATACTAGTTTTTCAGGGAGACACTGTTATGCTGATTGCTCCCCTTCTTATTTTTACTGCTCTCCATCTGCACATTTCTTTCTTTACACACACGGCCAAATAACATCACTGAAACTCCACCCCCATTTTGTAAAGTCAAATGAATTCTCTTATGGATGAAGTTTAAAACAGGTTTCAAGGGTGGCGCCTATGGCTCATCGAGTAGGGCACTGGCCCCATATACCGAAGGTGGTGGGTTCAAGCCCAGCCTCGGCCAAACTACAAAACAAAAAAATAGCCAGGCATCGTGGTGGCGGGCACCTGTAGTCCCAGCTACTTGGGAGGCTGAGGCAAGAGAATCGCCTAAGCCCAGGAGCTGGAGGTTGCTGTGAGCTGTGTGACACCACGGCACTCTACCGAGGGCGATAAAGTGAGAGTCTGTCTCTACAAAAAAAAAAGCAGGTTTCAAATTCAGGTTTTTAAAATGGTGACCTCATTATGAATAAGGAAGGTTATAGAGACATCGCACAGATAACACGCTCCCTCGCTGACTGAGTGCTCTTGTTTAGAGTGCAGATGATGTAAATGCCGATGAAATGTGTTGGGAGTGCCGACTCTGGAGAAGGCCGCTGGATGTAACCTACTTCATAGCTATGTGGTTGAAAATGCTAATCTTTCACTGACTCAGTTTCTTCACCTCTCAAATGGGAGGGGGTGGAGGATAAAATAGCAGCACCTGCCTCATTGGGCTGCTGTGCTAACAGACGGTCTATATAAAGTGCACAGAACATGCCTGACACGTAATAAACACCCAAAATATTTAGCTCTTTGTGATTCTTTGATTAAAGAAACAGCAAAAACTTTTTTACCCTAAATAAAATCCTTCTAAAATGAAATTTAAATAACTGAACACTTGGATAAACATCAATTTTACCATGGAAAAACTTTTATGAAGATGAATTGAGAAAAGTGTTTTTTCTAAATTTCAAACTATCCCAATAAAAAAGCTTAAAAATCACATGCATAACAATATCAAAAAAATCAAGTATTACCAAAATGAACATAATCACTACATAATGCTTAATATTTTTAATGATGTAAGAGTTTCCATAATTAAAATAATCCCAGAATTATTAGAACCATCAATGAAATGCAGCTATCCAAGCACACATGTTAAAGCCATGACTTCAATACTGATTTTACTTTTTAAAGAAGTCACAGGTGTACAGAAGACCTACCAATCCGACTTCCAGGAATCAAGCCTGAGCATACATCTCTAATTATACAAAAACTACATATCGATGAAGTTACTTGATGTATCATTCTACGTAGTTGTAAAATACTAGAAACAACCTACACGCCTGTCCGCAGGTAAGTGGCTGCGGGAGCGATGCCTGCCCATGTGGTGGAGAACTGCACGCGGCAGAAAAGGCAGGGAGGCCTCACTGGAACAACTAAATTGCAATGAGGAACATTATTGTTCACGTAAGAAATAAAGTCACATAAGAAAATATGTGCAAAGGTATTTGTACAGGATAGACAGATTAAACAAGAAACTAAAAACATTGCTTATTTATAGTGAGGTAGGTGGGAAAGGAATACAAGGAAGCTGGGAAAGGGATCTGAGGAGGGGATGAGGTCCGTATCCTTTTACACAGCCCAGAATCACGGAACCACATGAATGTTCCACGTGCCTTTTACATACCCCAAAAGTAAACCATCAAAACGGACCAGGATGTGGGGGGAACCCACAATGAAATACAAACATGTACGGTCCACTCACACGCACGTGTGTGACAGGTGGACTTGAGGACGATGCCAGTAAGTGACAATCACAGTGATGGGCGTGGGGGAGAAAGAAAACCAACCTAAGCAACTTTGAAAAAGTTTCTTGACAGGGCGGCACCTGTGGCTCAATGGGTAGGGCGCTGGCCCCATATACTGAGGGCAACAAAGTGAGACTCTGTCTCAGAAAAAAAAACTACCCCCTCAAAAAAAGTTTCTTGACTGAAGATTGGAGGCACAGTACAAAAATAATTGTAAATAAGTCCTATAAGTAGTTACTAAAGGTGTTTCCCCTGAGTGAACAAAGAGACACCTGGGGAGCTACTTCATGTGCTACTAGATTGAAGAGCAGTAAGGAAATGGTTGGTAGGGTCGGGAGAAAGAAGCTGCCTCAAAAAGTCACAGATAAGGGAAAACAAAACCCTGTGGCATTAGAGCAGAATCCAGTCTCAGAGCTGCACAAGCACACGCCAGTCAGTGTACACACGTGTACCTCCTACACATACACCGGTTAGTAGACACACGTGTATCTCCCACACACAGGTTAGTATACGCACGTGTACCTCACACACACATTAGTATACACCTGTGTATCTCCTACACACATGGGTTAGTATACACACGTGTATCTCCTACACATACACCGGTCAGTATACACACGTGTATCTCCCACACACAGGTTAGTATGCGCACGTGTACCTCACACACACATTAGTATACACCTGTGTATCTCCCACACACATGGGTTAGTATACACACGTGTATCTCCTACACATACACCGGTTAGTATACACATGTGTATCTCACACACACAGATTAGTATACACACGTGTATATTCCACACACACCGATTAGGATATGCACATGTATCTCACACACACAGGTCAGTATACGCACCAGTATCTCTCACACACACCGGTTAGTATACACACGTCTATCTTCCACACACACCGGTTAGTATACACATGTGTATCTCGCACACACAGGTCAGTATACACACCTGTATCTCTCACACACACACCGGTCAGTATACACACGTCTATCTCCCACACACGCAGGTTAGTATACACACGTGTATCTCACACACACACAGGTTAGTATACACACGTATATATTCCAGCTCCACGGGATGAAAACAGCAAAAAGCAAGGACACTCCCGGGGCAACGGCACATGCAGGTGAGACACTGGTCTCCAAACACCGGCCTCCAACTACAGGAAGTAGAGCTCCGTGAAGAAACACAACCTGAGCCAGCAGTATTATGTGGTGTCAGCTGAAAAAAAAGGATAAGAACTTCTTCAAAGAGCTGGGGAGCGACTTAAAGGAGCTCTCAATGGTCAAAGACAGAGTGGTTTGAACAAAACAATGACAGCAATTTCACCTTTTAACCCACAGGACAAAAGTAAACATCCAAGAGTTTGTTAGAAACAATCAAATAAATACATGACAGCAGGGTGGGTAGAGGCATAGCTTTTTATTACAAAAGAATTCTAAGAAATAAATGCAGAAGGAGAAGACAAACCAGGAAACCATGGTCAGGCCAACACCCAGCGATGACTGTTGCACACAAGACCCACCCAGGAATGCAAAAATTAGCGTGAGTGTGAAGAGAAAAATAACTGCATCATCTCAATGCACCTCCTGTAGTATTTATGGACTGCTAAGGAAAAGACAGTGATTGTATATGAAGGTACCTAGCAGACATCACCTTAACCAAGTGACCGAAATAAGGACCTCTTGAAATGACACACCGCAATAAGCCTCTGGATATTCTCATCAAAAATACAAAACCTCATTCTGACCACGTGAGTCTATCAAACAAACCCAAATTGAGGAACATCCTACAATACAGTACCCTTTAAAATTCTCAAAGTCACGAAAGACAAGAAAAGGCAGAGGAACTGTCAGAGCTTAAAGGAGGCTGAGGAGCAACAAACAAACGCAGGACAGGGTCAAGGCTGAGACCTTGGGATGAGAGAAAAATTAGTGAAAAAATTAGTGGAATAAAGGGAGTATCTGTGGTTCACAGCACTGCACCTGGGGAATTTCCTGGCTTGATAATTACAGTATAATCACGTATCATAAGGTTAGGGGATGCTGGCAGAGAGGAATGTGGCACATGAGGGGTATTGGTGTAGGAAGAAAACTCTGTACTGTTTTACACAGTTTTTGTGTAGGATTAAAAATAGATCAAAACAAAAAGAATGTCTTGGTGTGCTCTTCTGTTTTATGATGGTTTAAAACAGAATACTAAGACTCATTTTGTCCCACTTAAACTTGAGTTTAACATAAAAATAAAGGTATAATTTTTAGTTGCAATCTACAAATCTACAGACTGTAAGACTCAAGCTATGAAACAGGACAGGACTATTTCATTTGGTCTTCAGCAGAACACAAAAATGTGTATCGAACTCTTTCTTGGCTTCTGTTACTCCTCATCCTATGAGGAAAGAGCCACCTGAAAGAACTCACGGACCACCAAGGTGGCAGGCTCAAAATCGAGTTTTCAACATGCAAGATTATCTACTGACAGTACTCTTGAAAGTTCATGTCTGTAACAACACGATGATAGTCCTACAATAGTTTGTTTCTGGAGGAAAAATTTAGTACAGAAAGGCCAGGTCAACAGCAGCTTGGAACGGTGTGTGTGTGTGATGTGTACAAGGTCTGACAACTGAGGTCACAACCTTGTCCTGGACGAAGTGCTACACTCTCATGGTGAACACCCAGCCTTCTCCGCCCCACCCCGGAAGCTATGCATGAAGGCGAGCGCCCAGCTCACCGTTCAAAGCAACTCTGGAGCCCTTTTTCTGGAATGGCCATCAGAGCTGTTGTTGTACGAAGTCTGACGATTAGGTTCACAAACTTGCCAGCGTAGGCTCACACTGGCAGCTCACGACGGGCTCACCACCTTGGTCTGTCAGTGCCTCACAGCTGTGTTCATGGGGTCGTATGACTTTCAGGACACACACACCCCTGTGTGGTGGTGTCCTGGTGTGTGGTATTCGTTATTGTCGTTGAAAGTCATACGACTGCTCTGACGGCCATGCCCATGAGTTCCAAAATTGCTCTGAAGGGTGGACCAGGCGCTGGCATTGGTGCACAGCTTCCCCAGGGGAGCGCTTCAAGCGTGGCTGCAGTGATAGTCCCAAGTCAGGGGTGTACACAGCACTGATTTCTAAGATGAGTTCATGAACTTAATTGTCAGGCCTCGTCCTCTTTGTTTTGGTTAAGTCTTTGGGTGGGAGGATGGACTGAAAAACAACTAAGTTTCTCAACTACAGAATACATGCAAAGTTGATCAAAATTAACTAAAGAACAAACCTACATTTTTAGGCAACCTTTCAAAATCAGTCCTCTGCTCTGAATTATCCATTAACTACTAGAGATTCAAGCTCACTCCCTTATCATTAAAATACATATTCATAAAACTTTTACAGTTCTGCTGTTCTAGTTACAAATAGGTTCCACTTTTCTAGGACATAACTTCACTTTGTTTAAGCAAGAATTCATTAAATAAACTATAAATAACCTTTAAATATTTAGCCATGAATAGCGAGAGGGTGGACTGGCATTGATGGCTTATTTTAGTACTAATGCAGGATGCTTTTTAAAAGCTACATTTTAGCATGCATCAAGCTAATGATTAACATGCAATGCAATTTTCAATGTTAGAATAAATTTTTTTACTTTAAAGAGTTTTGCTAAAAGTATATATGCTATTTCAGTTATTACTAGTAGAAAAGTAGCCTTAAAAGAATAAAAATGTTGAGATGATTAAAACACAAGGAATTTTTTTTAAGGTATCTATTTTTCAGCATCCAGACAACCTCTCCTTGTGTCCAGAGAACATTACCCCATGAGCACTGCGCCCACCAGAGGGGAAGACGGGCCCAGGAGCTGCGAGAACCCAGGACCTGCCAAGTGCTGCAAACCCACAACATATGAACCACAGACACAGTCACGCTCTGAGTCACAAAACTCACAGCATTTTAGAGGTCAAGTTTCATAAAATCTTTACTTGGAAAAAAAATGTTTTACAAAATATCATACTTCCAACCAAAGAAACGTTCCCACAGGCTCCATGTAGCTTTTTGCCTTAGAGAGATTACAGTATGACATTCAGACGGGGCAGGTTAGTTTTTCAATGGCCACCTAGCTGCAAAACCTACAAGTTGAATTTTAACTGCCCTTACACTGCAAAAGCAAATAATGTAACTGTTGAATCTATTTAAAATTTTAAATGTTTCTTTAAAATGGTCCATATGGTATGCACAACATCGCAGCTGGTACAAAACTGCCTGTATTTAGTTTGAAACACAAAACAACGCATATGAACAGTATTCTTTGAAAAGTAATCCGGAACGCTGCTGCTGTATCATGAGGCAGACTTAAGAGAGTGTTGACAGTGTTCAGAGAATTAACAACACAAGCCAAATATTAAAGTATTCAAACATTCACTTTGATGTTTTTTTAATACCACTGATAAAGGTAAAAGAATCTGTTGCCAAACTAACTTAGGATGCCTTATTTTGAACTACATATAACATATTTTGCTATATAAACTCTGAACAAATGCACAAGTAGGCTTTAGGATGTGAACTCCCATTTCCTAGGCAGGGCCTAGTTTCTCTGTTGCAATCTGGCAGCTTTGAACTTGGAAATCCGCTTTACAGTTTCCTCTGATGCCTCTGACAGAACTTCCTTTCGTTCTGGGATGGTAGGCAGCATGGGATGGGCCAGGGTCGGATGCGGTGTTAGGGAAGACGATAAAAATTCTTTTTCTATTACAGTTCCAGAAAAAGCCTAGAAGACAAAAGTTGGGTTATGATAATAAAATGCATGTAAGATGCCCACAAAATTTTTATTCTTTATTTGCAAATCAGACATTTCTTTTCATTAAAAGTAAATTCACAAGATCTTTGGCTAAACAACACTACAACATCAAAATACTAATTATTGAAAGATTTTTTTTTCATTACACTACCAAATGTAAGTAATTTTTATAGTATACATGCAAGAAAACAAAATGTACAATGTGTGCACTATCTGGGAAAAAGCAAAAACGGATAAATAAGAGGCCCTCAAACTCCACACATCCCATTCATGTTTAGCCCAACACTGTGAGAAATGGTGTATTTTAAAACCACTCCTGGAGTGTCCAGCTCAGACCTGGACATCATTTGAGGAATGAGCCTTCCTGCAGCCACCACGCTGCTGCTGGCAGGCAGTCTCACCAGTGTTGACATCTGCTTGGTGGGGGTTCAGTTAATGTAATTATTTGAGTATTTTATTGTGTCTTAACTCAATGTTATTTAAGAGATCAGTGGAAATTAAAAAATGAAAGTGCTAATACTAGGGGGAATAAGCGTAGGTTTCAAAATTTTAATAGAATTAATTCAATAATGGGAATCAGAAGTTCCAGAAAAAATGACTCTAATTCCAATTGGACATTTGATGGACTTTAGTCAACTGGAATAAAATTAAATAACGGTGTACTAACTGCTAGAAATGATTGTTGGAAATATCTTTATATATCTTCTTACATTAAAATGTATAAAAACCAAGGACTGTCACATTTTTAAGACTTCTGGTATTTGGAGCCACCCCCTCTTACCTCTTCTAAGAACTTATGTACAAACTAAAAGGTGACACGTAAGGTTTCATGTGTATTCTGTTTCCCAATGTCTACCAACTGTTCAAAATTAGTTAAGACAATGTACAGCAGGACAGTTTCAACAGCCACCCTCTCCCATCTTGCCCCACCACTGCAAAGAGAATTAAGAATGACGGGCGGTGCCTGTGGCTCAGTCGGTAGGGCGTCGACCCCATATACCTAGGGTGGGGGGTTTGAACCCAGCCTCGCCCAAACTGCAACAAAAAAATAGCTTGGCGTTGTGGCGGGCACCTATAGTGCCAGCTTCTCAAGAGGCTAAAGCAAAAGAACCGCCTAAGCCCAAGAGCTGGATGTTGCTGTGAGCTGTGACGTCACCGCACTCTACTGAGGGGTGACAAAGTGAGACTCTCTCTCTAAAAAAAAAAAAAAAAAAAAAAAAGAATGACACCTTCCTCCCACAGTCATTTTGGAGTCCAGCTCTTAAAAGAAGCTTAAAATTTACTTTTTAAAAACTCCACTTGAGTGGAGCATAGAGTCTTCTTATATTTAAAATGCATTTGAAGATATTTTAGCATTTAAAAAGAATGAAGACTTTTCCAAGTACTTGCCATAATTATAAATTATTTCTTTGATGTTAAACAATTTATAGCACCTACTACAACAATTCAGTACAAAATGCACAGCTAATAAGGGGGAGATTAAAGTATATTACACACTCTAGTTATACCATGATACATTAAATTCTGACAAAAAACTGGCTTTCGAACACTTGTCAGCAATACTCTACATCCACTACCTGTTTCCTAACGGTGTGGAAGACAAATCAAGCAAGTTACTTTCTAGGTCACCTAAGATCATTAGACTGGAGGCAGAGGAAGAAAACTTTTTAATTATATGTGTGATTCCTAAATGCTAATGATCTCCAACCCCCAATTACCACTTAGTACAGCAGGGGAATTTTTAAATACGCTTACTTATACATAAACATATTTTCATATTAAATACTAATATGTATTTTATTGTGCAAACAAGTTTGTACATTGGTTTGACACAGGTAAGATTTCCCTTGTCTTCTTAAATACTTTTTAAATCGAAATTTTCAAATACTCACCAAAAGATAACAAAAAAAAAAAAAAAATCACTTCTGGTCATAATGAAACCGTAACCACATGTTTCCTATCAGGGCTTCTCATTTAGGGGTTTCCCACTCTGCCCCTGCCCCAAACTGCCTGCGACATGGTGAGTGAAGGACACAGCGCGTGCTGTCAGGAAAGAAGGTCTACAGTTCTCATCAGATTGTAAAGTGATTCCATAATCTTCCAAGAGTTAAGTTTTACTGGCACAGAACAAAACACGGAGCTTTAGATAATTATCTGCGACATATATGCATTTTCAACTCAACCAGGGTATTTAAAAAGAACAGTACTGCTACTTTATCTGTCAGAAAATGACTATAATCTGGTCCATTGGGAGTTTATTTAAAACAACCACTAAATAATCTTTTACCCCAAAATACGTAGCATATATGTCAATTAAAATATTTTAAAATTCCTATTTCATAGAAATAGAATTTCAAGAGAGGCAATACTTTTACCAAAATAATTTTTTTGAACTCTATCAATGTCAAAAAACCTGTATTAATTTTTTACATTAATATTTTACACATGACTATCAAGAAAGTACAAACCTAGAATTAATTAAATCCTATCACTTTTCAGATTAAATGGTAAAAATCAGTGAAGGATACTGTATAAACAAAGGATTAAAGGCACACACACACCTCCGAGGCCCCCGAGGAGGGCGGCAGTCTCCTCTGCTCCTTGTCTGTCTGAGGCTCCTCCTCCACGACGCTCTCACTGGTGTCACTGCAGGTGGCTTCTTCACAGCTGACGCTCCTCAGAACGCCCCGCCTGTCGTCAAACTCGCTGCTTTCGCTGGTGTCGCTGCACACACTGTTCTCTCTGCTCCTGGACTTCAGGATGGATTTGCGGGGGATATATTCTCCATTCACAATGTCCACAAAGACTCTAAGATATTAAAAAAATACACACTTTAGGAAACCACTGAGAATAATGATAAAGATTTCTGTAAAACTTTTCTAGAAATTAGCCAAAAATTTTTAATTTAAACTTTACATCTAGAATTTTCACATTGACAATAATTTTGCACCCTCAAACGGCACCTTTTATATTATTCTGAAAGTCATGATTTCTTTTTTCTTTTTTTTTTTTGAGACACAGCCTCAAGCTGTCACCCTGGACAGAGTGCTGTGGCATCACAGCTCACAGCAACCTCCAATTCCTGGGCTCAAGCGAGTCTCCTGCCTCCGCCTCCCAAGTAGCTGGGACTGCAGACGCCTGCCACAACGCCCGGCCATTTTTTGGTTGCAGCCGTCATTGTTTGGTGGGCCTGGGCTGGGATCGAACCCGCCAGCTCAGGTGTACATGGCTGGCGCCTTAGCCCGTTGAGCCACAGGCACCAGGCTGAAAGTCATGATTTCTTAATACAGCGTGTTATTTTTAGGCATGAGCTAGGTGACAATAGCTTGATCTGCCAAACTTCTACAGAGTTTTAGGTCTATTTTACATCTATTTATAAGACAATGAGCAATTTTTGCAGTTGTACGAATATGGGTCATGAAAACAGACATCTTCACATGACACTTTCTCCACAAATAATACAACAGAAAACTAGAGTTTTCTGAGTTGTACCCTCAGTCTCTACTCTGAACCCCTGAACAGCACGCCAAGCACATCGCGCAGCTGCTGTAATAGACAACGAGAAACACAGATTTTCATTTCTAAAGTTAAGATACAAAATTTCCTGACTAGACCAAAATGAGGGCTTGGCACCTGTGGCTTAAAGGGTTAAGGCACCAGCCACGTACACCTGAGCTCGTGGGTTCGAATCAGCCCAGGCCCGCCAAACAACAATGACGGCTGCAACCAAAAAATGGCCGGGCGTTGTGGTGGGCGTCTGTGGTCCCAGCTACTTGGGAGGCGGAGGCAGGAAACTCGCTTGAGCCCAGGAATTGGAGGTTGCTGTGAGCTGTGATGCCACAGCACTCTATCTAGGGTGACAGTTTGAGGCTCTGTCTCAAAAAAAAAAAAAAAAAAAACCAAAATGAGAATGTTTCAAAATCACCGATAAAGAGGGGAAAAGAGAAAAACCCTCCATCACTACGTCTGTCTGGACTAGGAGGCGGTAGAGACTCGTCCTTTCTGACACGGAGCTGACCCCATCCAACACCTCACTTTTCAGTGAGTCTTCTGTGCTACAGACTTTTTCCTGTAAAGGTTCAGTCGCTAAAAAGAGAGAGAGGCTCAGCAAACCGCCCTGTGTCTGAGTCGCCACTCGCCTGTAGATGTCCGCGGGCGTCCTGATCAGGGGCAGCTCCTGGGCAGAGTGGCCACCGCTGGTGCTGTTCTTGCGTTTGCGTTTGGCCTCTTCTTTCTTTTCACTGAATTTTAAAGTGGTATTCTTTCCAGTATTTATTCGGACCTAAGAATTTCACAGCAAAAACTTAAGAACTTTCTGCGAAGTTAAATCACAAGCAAAACTAAGAAAATAAACTCTCTAATTAAAGAAATAATAGTAAGAGAGGCAGCTCAAATGTTTTGATGCTGAAATGATGTTTATTATCAGGTAGGGTAAAAAACACTCTCATCTTTTATTTCTGTGACATTAAATAAAATCTTTAATGATCAATTCTAGTCTTCAGTATCTTTATTATTGTAGACAAAGCAAAATACAGTTAAACTAAATACTATTAGAATTTTTTAAATGCCTCTTATTTCTAGAAACTGAAGGACTGAAAACTAAAACCCAACCCTGTTCTGGACTAATATGTATTCTTTTACCCGTACTCGTCATTTATGCCATCTTTTCGGTATTAATGACTGCTCTTTCCTATAACATTCCTGAAAATATTTATTCTTCCTATTCTTTTTTTTTAATGAAAATAAGAAAAAATTAAAAGCCTGGTAAAGAATCACAAAACACACTTTTTTTTCTGGCTAATCATCTCAGTTAACCTTTGCCAAGAATTTAGAAGATGATCTCTCTAGTGTGACATATTAGAATATTAAAAACCATATTATTATTTCATTTTATATTACAGCAAGAATAACCTAAGGAATCTACAAAATACTAAGTATGTTTTAAACATGTTTCATTAAATAGTGATCACATGCCCTTAAGCCTGACACCACAGACCCCAACTCCGGCGCAGGCAGTGGGATTTTTGCCGGGTGAGCGCTAACTGAGGCAGCAGCCCTGTTTATTACCAGCCGGCTCTGTGTCTTCTGGGTCTTATGTTTCCCTGAGAAGGAGGGTCACAAGGATGAACTCCTGGGTTCTCTACAGAGGGAGGGCCAGGCGGGCTTGATGCAGCCTACCCTTCCTTCAGCCAGAGCCAACCTACCGTGATCTGTTTTAAATATTGGGATTCTGCATTAAGAATAGAGGTAACAAAAGGTTTTTGGGATTCTGCATTAAGAATAGAGGTAACAAAAGGTTTTTAGCAGTAAAAAAAAAAAAAAAAAGTTTGAAAACTCTGTATTAGAAAATCCCTGAAGTCATCCCAGTTCTAAAATATCAAAATTCTAAGGTCATAATTATCCACAGATGTTTATATTTATTTTGTCAAAAAGGGAACTAATTTTTACTTCCTCCTTAAGATTCCCACTTTGCTCATAATGTTCCTATGAATTTTATGCCCACATAGAAAGAAACAACCTGGTATAATTAAAAAATTAACTAATACAGTCACTTTCAATGACCCAAAGACACCAAAACATCCCCCCCCCCATCACCTTCAGGCCCTGGCAAGCTCTGGGTGAGGCAGGAGTGGCGGAAGCCACCTCTCAGATCCAACACCTTCCAAACCTCAAACTTTGTTTCAGAGAACAAAGGACCAGAACCAGCAAACTATATATTTTTTCCCTTTCTCTTTTTAGATAGATTAGGAAAAAAGGCCAAAGATGATTTTCCTATTTGGCACTATAAAAATACTAAACACTGCTAATGTTATTCTTTTAGAAAATACCATGGACATTTTAAAAGATATTTAATGTTTAGATCATATACAAAATTAGTAAAATTAAACATATACAAACCCTCTTAGGCTCAACAGTATGAGAAAAATATATTGTTGGTATAGAATTCTCTCCAACCCCAGAAGCATCAAGGTCATTATCACCATCATCGTCATTATCATCTTCATCACTGTGATAAGAATCCGAACCATTCACTGAACAGTTCAACTGCATGTTCATTTGCCCATTGAACAGTTGTGAACTTGCACCACCCTTAAGACAATTGCCGGGAGCAGTGGAGTCGGTCACTTGGGGCATCGCATCCACATTTGTGTTCTGACCCTCCTTTTCCTCTTCAGAAGATGCAGTATCTTCTCCATTTGTAATCACAGTATCAGGTTTACTGGCAAAGAAAAGGAAAATTAATAAGATCTAGCCAACACTTTAGAATTTAACGTACATTAATTTTCAGTTTGTGTCAAAAATTAAAATTTGGAATAAGGCACTTTTTTTTTTTTTCTGTAGAGACAGAGTCTCACTTTATCACCCTCAGTAGAGTGCCGCAACGTCACACAGCTCACAGCAACCTCCAACTCCTGGGCTTAGGTGATTCTCTTGTCTCAGCCTCAGAGTAAGGTACTTTTTAAACTAGAATTCTAGGTTAAAAAAAAAAAAAGATGTTGAAATGAATTAACCAAAAGCATCAGCCCCTATGCCACTTATCTATAATGCAATTATTCAAAAATAAGTAGAATCCATATGATAAAAAGCTCATCTCTGCAAGACAGATACTGACCATATACAATATAAATATAAATAATTACAGAATGAGAAATTTGTTAAGAAATTCAGAATATATATTTCTATTTAAAGACCAGAAATTAAAGACACAGAACTACAAGACATTCTTATTTTCTATATCAATACTCAGAATATTTTATAAGGATTTTTAAATATGAATATACTTATTTTGCAGTGAATATACTTATATACACATTTAAATAAATGCACATTTATCATCCTTCATTCTATAAGAGATTTGAGGACCTTATAAAAATAACAAAATCAAAAATGTAGGCGAGCTGAAATAGTATCATACAACAATAGAAAAAAAATCATGACCAAGAAAAATCACAAGATCCAAAACTGGTTTTAAAAAATAAAAAAAATCAGTTAATCAAAAAGATCTAAAAATTTATAGGTAAAAATGAAATAGAAGAAAACCTTTTCTGCCTCCTGTCCTATTTTCCACAGAAACTAATTACCTAACACATGGCACATCATCCAAGCAAAGTAACAGAGGAACTTCTACAGTAGCAGACGTCATTCAGCACGTTAACAACGCTAAGTGTGTGCGGATGTGCGCTTCAGACAGCAGCTGGGTAAAGTTCCTCGTACAGATTAACTATCTGACCAGGTTACAAACTGCCTGCTCAATACACACACAAAAGTTTACAGAAGGAGAGCAAGGGTAAGTATTTTACAGTCTCAAACCTGAAGTCAAAGCAATTTTTTCTTTTTAACTAGGCGTTCGAAGGGTACATCCTGAGTGTGATACAAAAATACTTAATTTGAAATTTAATATACAAAGCAACCATAATTATTGAAAGTCAACTATCTGGTATGATTACTATATAAAATATGCCGGAAATTCTATAATAAAAAAATGAAGATGTTGATCTTAAGTGTCTATGTACAAATAAATACATGTGTAGAAATACATACACATACAGAATCCTAAAAAACCCTGAAGCAGAAGGATTATTGATAATTTAATATATTATGCTTTTCTTTATTTCCTTCAATAAGCAGATAGTATTTTATTAATAAGGGAAGAGATTAATGAGGATAAGTGCATAGGAACAAATTATCCTGGAAAGATGAGTTGTCGTTAAGCACGTACCTCCCGAGTTCACCCAGCAATTCCTCCTGCCTCTCTAGTTCTTCCAGTCGAGCCCAGAGTTCCTTATCAGCAAGCCAATCTTTGGGTTTTCCATCATTTGCAAAATCTGCTTCAAAAGTATCTGAAGTTTTTGGTTTGGAATGAGGTTTATGAGCAATTCGGTGTCTTACTATTTTAAAAAAGGAATGATATAGTTAGTAACAAACAGCCAGCATTAAAAAGGCACAAACCCAGACTCAGTGAGATTTTCTTGTGGGGCAAAGGGGATATTTAGGCAAAGGGGAAACAACTTTTGTCAACAAACTCCGCAGAAGTGTGGCCCATGAACCAGCATCCCTGGAAGCACTTCAGAGGTACCGACTCTCAGGGCCTCTGAATCAGAAACTACATTCCAACAAGACATCCAGGGAATCCACATGCACAGTGAAGACTGTGCAGTAAAGATTCAAAGACACAGAATGCACTCGGGTTGAAAATGCAAGCACATGTTAAATCGCCATTTACCACCCTTATTCAAGAAAGTTCAGTTACTGGAGTAACATACAGAAAAGCCTTCCCACAGAGCACTGTGAATTCTCAATAGCCTGGGAGGAACGAGAGGGGCCAATCTCTGGGAAGTTCTACCGTAATTTTATACATGAACACCTCTACTTTTTAACTGCTTTGCTTTCGTTTGTAATCCTCATGTAAAGGGAGGAAGGAAATAGATCAAATGTGAACTCAACCCTTTCCTGTTCATTTTTTAAAA
>CAUYON010041260.1:75000-81364 GCA_963573935.1 Arctocebus calabarensis
ACCAAGTTAATAACTAAATTTGCATAACAGAACAAATTGTAGCAGACAGAAGCTGCTGTGACCTAGAAAAGACTGTTCATTTTTGAACATTTCTGAAGGAAGGTAAACCACAAATAAAGATCTGGATCAAAGTTTGAAAGAAATGGTTAGGATCCAAAACCCCGACCTCATAAAACACAGCCAGGTAACTTCCCCTTTCTTGTCTAAACAAAAGGTTTGTGTCCTGGAGGAGTTTGCAGGGATTGTAGGGACGGGTGAGGGTGACAAAGACAACAGGAAGTGTCTTAGTGTGATCAGGGAGATGAATACCGAACCCGAGACCCCCAGCCTGGTTTCCTGAACACAAGATGAAGACTGGGAGATTTTTTTGTAGGATATTGATTAACCCCAAAGCGTCTGGTATTTAAAGATGCCTTAATAAAAAAACAAAAGAGCTTGTCATTTTAATTCCCTATAAAAAAACCTACCAGTCAACAAACTTTGCCCATGCACCCAGAGCTTCCTAACAGTGCTTAATCCTAAGTATGAATTATAATTAATTAATTAGGTTAGCGAAGGATCAACAGACATTTGAAGAGATTCTTTAACATTAATACCAGAGACAAGAAAAAAAGAGAGAGAAAAGCAGAAAATGGAGGAAATATATAAAGAAGGAAATGTTAAAAACCCATATTCCTAAAATGAAGACACTGTCCATGAAACAAGAACAGGGAGCTATAACCAAGGAACAGTCAAAGCACAGACTAGCAGCTTCTAAGAATTAAAATATGTACAGAGATATTTTAAATTCAATTCATGATGTCAAAGATCAAGTGTAAGAAATCTTTTCAAAAATTATAACAAATATAAACAGATGGACAAAAAAAAGGAAATTTTCAAAGCCTGCTGGAAATGTCCCAGAGCTGTAGGATACTGTCTCCAGCACCTGCAACCTAAACCATCCCAGCGGCTCTGCAGCCTTCAGGGCATGGGCAGCAGAGGCCAACAAGGAACCCAGAACTTCCTTTAAAAAAAAAAAAAAGGAAAAGGGAAGAATCAAAAATTTGAATAGCAACACTTAAAGAGAGAAAATTAAAAGGATAATGTATTCAAAATCTGTTAAAAAATCTAGAATTCTGAATAGTCTCATCACAACAAGCAGGAGTATAAATGGCATTTCAGATGCGTAAAACTTATTGAAAACATGTGCCTCCAATATTCCTTCCCAGGAGGTCACTGAAACCTATACTCCAACTAAGTCAGTGAAACCTGAAAGAAGCCATGGGACAAAACTAGAACAATCAGAGGACAAAAGCACAGAGCAATGGGAAGAAGATCCCAGGAAAACAGCTCAAGACAGGAGAGATCCGAGGAAAGATCCTATGAAAGCCAGCAGTGAGGTCGATAACCAAAAACAAGTTTGAATTAACAGTACATATATTAAAAGTAGCCACAAACAAAACAACAGTTAACTTCAAATAAAAGCCTGTGCAACAATAAAATGGGATTACATAATATCTAAGCATGAACACAGGCTTATCAAAAACTGTGATGTGACAACACTAAAAAGGTGAGCAAAGCAGGGAAACGGAGAAAACGTAAAAATGCTAAATAGTCTTCTTAAACTGTAGGCAAGTGGGTAATGATACATAAAACTAAAAAAGCAGGGTATGCAAACTCCTTAGAAAACGAGGGTAAAAGGAGCAGAGTAAAAGACTACCTCTGGGGAACTCAGAGCAAAAAGAATAGAGCGGGACCCTGCTACTTTTTCATTATAGGTCTAAGGGTGGTATGTAATGTTTTAAAGCTAAATATAATGCAGATAAACTATAAATATAAATTTATATTTTGAAATGTAAAGTATCAGTGCTTTAAGATATACCTTAATGGAGATAAAGCTCAACAAAACCCAAGTAAGGTCAAGGTAAGAAGATCCACATCTACACACATTATAATCAAACTACTGGAGGCCAAGGACAAGGGGACAATCTTAAAACCAGCAAGAGAAAATCAACTCATGTAAAGAATTCTGAATAGGCAGATTTTTCAGCAAAAGCCCAGAGGCCAGAAAGCTGTAGAATGATGTATTTAAAATGCTAAAAAAAAACTATAGGTAAGAATTCTATATCCAGGGCGGCGCCTGTGGCTCAGTGAGTAGGGCACCGGCCCCATACACGGAGGGTGGCAGGTTCAAACCCGGCCCCAGCCAAACTGCAACAGAAAATAGCCAGGCATTGTGATGTGTGCCTGTCATCCCAGTTACTCGGGAGGCTGAGGCAAAAGAATCGCCTAAGCCCAAGAGCTGGAGGTTGCTGTGAGCTGTGACGCCACAGCACTCTACCGAGGGTGACAAAATGAGACTCTATGTCTCTTTA
This sequence comes from Arctocebus calabarensis, assembly GCA_963573935.1. Taxonomy (NCBI): domain Eukaryota; kingdom Metazoa; phylum Chordata; class Mammalia; order Primates; family Lorisidae; genus Arctocebus; species Arctocebus calabarensis. The sequence goes on from CAUYON010041260.1 coordinate 77,355, forward strand.
AAAAAAAAAAAAAAAACTATATCCAGCAAAACAATCCTTTAAAAATAAAAGAGAAAGTAAGACATTCCCAGTGAAAGCTGAGGGAGTCCACATCATTAGAATGAGGCAGAGTGTCCCTCGGGCAGGGTGAGAGGACCCAGGTGACAACGTGGAGCATTTGAAGTCAGAGCTCACAAAAGGGCATGGGCAAAAATGAAAACTGCTGTTACTGTTATTCTGGCAACTCCATGTTTTCTTTCCTGTATGATGCAAAAATGTATAAAAATTATAAATATATGTTAATATGTACTCAATGCATAAAGATATAATTTATTATATCAGTAATATACTGGGAGGTGAGGGAGCTATAGAGGAATAGAGTTTTTGTATGTGATTAAACTGTTATAAACTTAAAATACATTTTATATACTTAGAATGCTATATGCTATCCTAGAAACTATAAAGTATTAAAAGAAATTAGAAGGCAATCAAAACATTCCACTACAAAACATCAAACACAAAAGACGATAGCAATAAGAAACTGAGGAACAACAACAACAAAAAAAACAATAAAACATACAGTGATTATTATACATGTAAAGGGATTAAACTTCCCCATCAGTAACTACTATGCATGTAAATAGATTATGCGTCCTAAACAGAAAGCATACATTGGCAGAAATGAAGAAGTGATTTTTTATTTTCTTAAAAAGGATCCAACTTGTAGATCTAGGGACAAAAATAGGTTGAAGGTAACGAGAGAAAAGATATTCCATGCAAATAATAAAAAAGAAATACAGTAGCTATATTATTAATAGACAAGACAGACTATAAGACAAAGCTGCAAGAGACAAAGGACATTTTATATTGATAAAAAGGTTCAATCTATCAAACAGATACAACAATTATAAATACATACACACCTAACAACAGAGATCCAAATACACGAAGCAGAAATTACAGCACTGATAGGAGCGATGTTTTACAGTCATGACTAGACACATCAATACCCCACTTTCAACAGAACAGCCAGAGAGAAAACCAGTAAGGAGGAAGGGTGTGTGGACACCACAGACCAACTGGGCCCGACAGACAGAAACGCACAGAGACTCCCCAGCAACGGGAGAGGGAGCACCTGCGGAGGGAAGGTGCGGCGTCTCCAGGAGACCACAAGGCAGGTCTCAAAATCAGTTCCAACAAGGTTAGCAAGACTAAAATCAGGCAAAGTAATAATAATTTTTCCAATCACAGTGGAATGAAAGTAGGAATCATTAAAGAAGGAAAAGTGGAAAATGAAAACACCTGGAAATTTAACAAACCAGCCAATGAGTCAAAAAAGAAATCACAAAAGTAATTCGAAAATACCTTGAGACCAAGAAAGTGAAAACTCCACACACCAGGAACTGCTGCAACACAGCGAAGCAACGCTAAGAGAAATGTATAGCTGTCACAGCCCATGTTAAGAAAAATGACCTGGAATCAGGACCCAGACTGGTGCTCTCGGGAACAGGACAAAGGGGGGGAGAGTGAACCCAGAAGAGCAGAAGGAAAGAACAGCAATGATTAGAGAAAGATAAATAAAGAGCAGAGAAACAACAGAAAAATCAGGACAACCAAAGGACTCTTTAAAAAGATCAACAAAATTGATTAAGGAAAAAAACCTAGATTAAGAAAAAAATAAAGAGACTTCCGGAGCAAGATGGCGGCCCAGTAACAGCTTCCTTGCAACTGGGCTCGGTGAGACTGGGGAGAGAAGACTTCAGGCATCTCTGGCTGGCGGGATCTGCCCAGAAACATCCCTTTGGGGACACAGGGAGACAGCGTGAGACTTCTGGACCCCATGAGGAAGGCAAAAGCAGTGGAGAACTGGCAAGTGGTTGTGTGTGTTCATTAGGTAATCCTGCCAGCAGCTGTAAGTACAGCAGCAGTGAGACTACAAACTGGAAAGGCCTTACCTGTGAGCTGTTTGGGTTTTTTGAGACTTGGCACTTAGTTGAACTACCTTGGGAGAACTTGGGCAAGAGTGCAGAGGTCTTTGAGTGTTGTCTAGGGCCCCAGACTGAGCCGCTGAGCCACTGAGACAGATGGAGCTACCAGTGTTTGGTTGTGTGCCATATGGAGACATTGTGGGAGAATTGCCCCAGCAAGCTCCACCCTCAGGGTCCCAGAACAAGCACCGGGGAAGCGAATAATCTAGTGTCTGAGCATCCTAAAGGCAGGGACTGAGATGCCTTGCAGCTGTACCCCTTAGGGGCATAGAGTCAGACTGGTTTTGGCAGATTGGGTAAGTGGATAGCCACTTAAGGAGTGATCTCAGTGACAAGCGCTTTCCTGGGAAAGCTTCTGCTTAGCCCAGGTTAGCAATTTAAAGTGCCTTCTAAGCAGGCTGAGGAGGATTTAGGTTCTCCACCCTGCAGGGTTTGAGAAACCATTACAGGCCTCTAGTCTCCATTTCGTACAGCCGTATCAGCATTGTGATCAACATATCACACCCCAGAAGGTCACCTGTTGCCCAGACAATATTCAGCAAGATATATATACTACTTTGTTTTGGTGTTTTGTGTTGGGTTGTGTTGTTTGGGGGTTTATTTTCTGTTTTTAATTTCAACATTTTTCCCTATAGATTTTTCTTTTCTTTTTTTTGTTCTTTTATTTCTTCATTTTTCTAGTTTAAATCTAATTTTCCATTGTTGCCTTTTTCAACAATTAGAACTACATTTCTGCTAGTGTTCCTACCCCTATTATTTGGTTTTCTCCCCAATTTTCTCCGGTAAAATTTTCGGTTTACTTCTTTTGATTTGATTTATTGCATTTTTGTCTTTCCTTGCTACTTGGTGGAGGTGGGATACTGTGTCCAAACAGCCTGGCAAAGAGCTGCTGACCTAACCACCCAATCCAGCACCCCCAGAAGTTGGAGATTCTTAAGGTTGGGACAAAGTACCTTACTATACACCTGTACTGCTCATGTCCCCCTTTCTGTGCCTCTCTTCTTTTTGTTAATAGTTGCTTCTACCAACCCCTTCTCCTTTGTTCGTTTTCTTTTCTTTTTTTTTCTTTCTTTCATTTTTCCCTTCTTGCTCTTCAATTTTCTCACTCTTCTTGTCCTGTACCAAAAGGACTCATCGAAACCCTGGTCCAGAGGCACAGCACTTAAAGAGCAGGAGGAAGTGAAAGGAAAATTAGGGCAAGGAAACAGATAAAAGAAATCACTCATGAGGAAGAATCAGCAGAAAACAACTAGCATCATGGAAAACCAGTCCAGAGCAACCCCTCCAGGGGACTGTGAGGTACCTACTGCAGAGGATTCCACCTATAAGGAAATGTTAGAAATGACAGAAAGGGAATTCAGAATACAGATGATGAAAACAATCAAGGAAATGAAGGTAACAATGAGGAAAATGCTGATAAAGTGGAAAAAGAAATCCAAAAACAGAATCAATTAAGAGATGAACGCTATGAGGAATATAAAAAGGATATAGCAGAGCTGAAAGAACTGAAGCAGCCAATTAGAGAACTTAAAGATGCAGTAGAAAGTATCAAAAACAGATTAGACCATGCAGAAGAAAGAATCTCAGAGGTAGAGGACAAAGCTCTTGAGATAACTCAGACAGTGAAAGAGACAGAAAAAAAGAGAGAGAAAACAGAACATTCGCTGACAGAATTATGGGATTCTATGAAGCGTTCAAAGGTACGAGTTATAGGTATCCCAGAAGGGAAAGTAGAATGACTCAAGGAAATGGAAGCCATATTAGAGAATATTATAAATGGAAAATTTTCCAAATATCACGGAAGATTCTGACACTCTCCTTTCAGAGGGCTATCGGACCCCAGGTCTCAACTCTAACCGAGCTTCCCCAAAACACATTGTGATGAACTTGTCCAAAGTCAAAACAAAAGAAAAGATTCTTCAAGCTGCCAGGAGTAAGCACCAGTTGACCTACAGGGGCAAATCTATCAGGGTGACTGCAGACTTCTCAAATGAAACTTTCCAAGCAAGAAGACAATGGTCATCTACCTTTAATCTACTTAAA
>CAUYON010041263.1:0-21214 GCA_963573935.1 Arctocebus calabarensis
CCGCCAAACAACAATGACGGCTGCAACCAAAAAATGGCCGGGCGTTGTGGTGGGTGCCTGTAGTCCCAGCTACTTGGGAGGCGGAGGCAGGAGACTCGCTTGAGCCCAGGAATTGGAGGTTGCTGTGAGCTGTGATGTCACTGCACTCTATCCAGGGTGACAGCTTGAGGCTCCGGCTCAAAAAAAAAAAAAAAAAAAAGTTTATCTGGGATGAGTATGGGTCTACACAACCTGGATAAATAATCTGCTAAAGTTGACAGTAGGTCAAACACAGTGGCTCATCCCTATAATCCCAACACTCTGGGAGGCCAAGGCAGGTAGATTGCTTGAGCTCAGTAGTTTGAGATCAGCCTGAGCAAGAACAAGACTCCTTTGCTACTAAAAATAGAAAAACTAGCCAAGTGTGGTACCAGGTGCCTGTAGCCCTAGCTACTTGGAAGGCTGAGGCAGGAAGACTACTTAAGCCCAGGAGTTTGAGGTTGCTGTGAGCTATAATGACGCCATGGCAAGCGACCTAGTGGCAGAGAGAGACTCCATTGCAAAATTAAAAAAAAAAAAAAAAAAAAGAATACATAAATACACAATAAAGTTGACAGTAACTTAAATCGTTACAGGTAAGCTGAGTGTATGAGGGTAAAACTGAAAAAGGGTAACAAAACTGAAAACATGAAAAGCCTTGCCTGACAATGGCAGGGGATGGCAGTGGGAGTGGTTTGTACTTTTATTCAAGAGACTTAAACATCCTAACAATTCTGGCATCCCTTTACCCTAACACTGACAAATAACCAGAGCTAGTGCCATTAGGCTCTATATTGCTACAGGAACACAGGGAACATACAGAAATAACCATTCTGGTCTAATGAAAACAGACCAGAAATTTTCTAATGAAAATCAGGGATGAAGATTCATCACTGATTTTTGAGGTTCTTTTTAATTCATGGTTTGAATTTCTCTTTTTTTTTCAGAATTAAAATGAATACCATTTCACTTCTTACCACTCCAAAACAGTAATATGACTACATCCTACCGTGTTCATTAGTGTTGATTCAGAATTTGCAACCAAAACGAAGACATCAGCATCTAAGCAAAATTTATCAATCCAGCTATCCAGCTCTGTAGTGACATCTGTGCCTGGACTAAGAGTGAAATAAAAATTGTATTATTCAAAAGCAAACAAATAAATAACGATTGCCTAATTTTTTAAAAAAAAAATTGGGGTTATCAAAACTTTATATATCATTTGAAGTCCAAAGAACAGGATTTCTACCAGTCATCTGCATGAAACCTAGGAAATTTTTTTTTTTTTTTTTTGAGACAGAGCCTCAAGCTGTCACCCTGGGTAGAGTGCCGCGGCATCACAGCTCATAGCAACCTCCAATTCCTGGGCTCAAGTGAGTCTCTTGCCTCCGGCTCCCAAGTAGCTGGGACTACAGGCGCCCGCCACAACGCCTGGCCGTTTTTTGGTTGCAGCCGTCATTGTTGTTTTGTTTGGCGGGCCCAGGCTGGATTCGAACACGCCAGCTCAAGTGTACATGGCTGGTGCCTTAGCCCGCTGAGCCACAGGTGCCGAGCCAAACCTAGGAAATTTTAACCTAGTGAGATTTTCTTTTTTTGAGACAGAGCTTCACTTTGTTGCCCTCGGTAGAGCGCCATGGTGATACAGCTCACAGCAACCTCCAGCTCTTGGGACTTAGGTGATTCTCTTGCCTCAGCCTCCTGAGTAGCTGGGACTACAGGCACCCACACAACGCCCAGCTATTTTTTTTTGTTGCAGTTTGGCAGGTGCTGGGTTTGAATCTGCCACCTCGGTATATGGGGCTGGTGCCCTGCTCACTGAGCCATAGGCGCTGCCCTTAGTGAGATTTTTGACAAAGCAAGTAACATAGTCAATATTTCAACCTCTTTAATCTTTATTCTTGGGATGGCTGAAAAATGAAGCAAACTAGGCTAACAGTAAAAAAGTGAGAGTGCGAGCAGTTCTGTCTCATATAACTCAGAAGATTTAAGTGTTTATAAACAAAAATAATAAAAACTAAAATGCTTGCTGGTAGAAATAACTTTAATATACCACCTATATTATGAATATAGTGAAACATTTGCCAACTGTCAGTCTTGGCTTATTAGGTCATAGATACAGTCTGACTCTGAAATAAAGCAAAACCAGTAAATATTTATATGAAATATTTTGATTTCACAAGCATCTTCTTGCTCATTTGTTCCAACTGATTACTTAAAATGCTCTTCAATTAAAAGGAAAGCCCACCATCAAAACCAGAATGGTTTCCACAGAACACTGAGATTTTAACTGAAGAAAACAAAAGAACACATAAGAATTAAAAAAAACATTTAAATAGCTTTCTAGGCTAATGCTATCACTCAACAGATACAAATAATTAAAAAGCACCAGTATAATATGATTATTTTAAAAACATTATAAATCCAAAGTTAAGAGCACTGAAAAACATTCTGAAAGAATTATATCAATTCTTGGTTTTTTGGGGGGTTTTTTTTTGAATATATGCTTATGTAGCTATCAACTCTTGCACAACAAAAACAATATAAGCTGTCCAAACCACAAAATTAGCCTAAAGAAACCAGAAAAAGTGGCTATCCTTTAAATTGACAAATTGACACTTTTAGATAACTGTTATAAAACAAAACCAACACCTTATTTGCTTTTTAACAATCTAGCTAATAAGAACAAAGTGCAATTGAATGTTTCAAAATTTTATATACCTTACAACAAAGTAACCAGCATTAGAGTATTTAATAAACATCCACCAGGAGAAATACAATCCACACACAATTTTACCTGTCTACTAAAACCAGGTCATCTCTCAGGAGGGCACATTTTGCCTTTGGCCAAAATACATGTACAAGACAGCCAGCTTTTAAGTCTTTGTCCATATGAAGAGCATGGGCTAGCTGATTAACAGTCTAAAGCAGGAGGGAAAGAAAAAATATATTCTACTTATAATAAAATTCAATAAAAATTAAAAATAACTATGATTTGGTACCTTTATTTTTGTAGAACATGTGCACAAATGTAGAACTTTGAGTAATTTAACACAATGACTGCTATACTAGGAAAAAAAATGCTTTTTCCTTGGGACCAAAGAGTTTTTACTAGGTCAAGAGATGTGTGAGGCATATATGCTTCAAAAGACCTCAGCCTCAAAACTAGTGTAATTCAAATACAACTCACATGGTACTTAATGTGTTAAAATAAAACTATCTAAGCAATCTTGAGAAAATTGTTTGAAAAACCTGTATTTTTAAACTATCAAGTGCGAGGAAAGGGGTTTCTTTTCTTTCTTTTTTTTTTTTGAGACAAGAATCTCATTATGATGCCATTGGTAGAGTGCCATAGTGTCACACAGATCACAGCGACCTCAAACTCTTGGGCTTAAGCAATTCTCTTGCCTCAGCCTTCAAAGTAGGTGGGACTGTAGGCACCTGCCACAACACCCAGCTATTCTGTTGTTGTTGTTGTCGTTTAGCAGGCCCAGGCCGGGTTTGAACCCACCAGCCCCGGTGCATGTGGCCAGTGCCCTAACCACTGAGCTACAGGTGTCAAACCAAAAAAGGATTTCTTAAAAGCAGTTTACTAATACCATACTGCAAAAATAATCAGAGTTGAAAACTTCTAAAATGTTCAACAAAGAGAATCTTAGTAATGGAACTCTAAGCAACTTCTGAAATTAATACTGGTTTTATAAGGTATCTGAGTTTCGGATTCTCTATTCTTTTGACTATTTGTACTTTCTCAGTCTTCTGAAATGAATGTGCATTGCTTAGTAATAAGGTAGAAGCATCATCGAAGAAATGTCATTAATAAAGCACATTTAACATTTCTGTTTAAAATCCCACAGAAATAAGGTGGAGTCAATATAAGAGAATGTCAATACCTAGTATCTTTTTTTCTTTTTTTTAAGAGACAGAGTCTCACTCTGTTACCCTCAGTAGAGTGTTGTGGCATCACAGCTCACAGCAACCTCCAGCTCTTGGGCTTAGGTGATTCTCTTGCCTCAGCCTCCCGAGTAGCTGGGACTACAGGCGCCCGCAACAACACCCGGCTATTTTTTTGTTGTAGTTTGGCCAGGGCTGGGTTCAAATCCACCACCCTCAATATATGGGGCCAGTGCCCTACTATAAGGCATTTTCCTCATCAGGCATTTACTTATTCACACAAGCCTGCTTGAAACCAATGACTTCCTTTTCTTCAACTTAAATTCACCCAAATTCTTCCTATTTCTCAAGATGACTTCTGATGTACATTAACTTATCAAACTAATGTGTTAATTTAATACATTTCATGTATGCGTTATATTAGATATACAATAAATACAAAAAGCTTAAGACAAAATTGGTAAATAAATCATGAAAAAAGCATCAACACATATACCTCTATGGTTCATTTGTTTATCAAATTTTTAAGGGAAACATCTATGTTTAAATGGGCACAACAGTTTTAATCACGGCTGAAATGAATTTCCATTTTGATGTGAGACTTTTTTTTGGTTGTTTGTTTGCTTTCATAAATTTTTGATAGATTTATAAACTCATACTAAAATCTTGGTGCTTGCCTATAAAATAAAAGCATTTCTGACAGAGTTGTGAAATCTGAGTTATTGCAAGTGTTTAGAATAGTGCCTGGTACACAGAAAGTGCTCAATAAAGTATTAGCTATTTTTCTTTCCTTTACATTCCTTTAGGTCAAGATAGGTCAAGAGTCGTGTGAATTATATATGCTTCACTTACAGTAAACTACTACAGCACAAGACTCAAACTCAATTTATACTTTAAAGCAGGCTACCACTTGATGAAAACAAATTTAAATCTGGGATGAGGGGAGTTAAAGAATGTGAAGGAAGAGGATTGCAAGTGGAAAGCAGAAATGAGAAATAATGAGATGGTATCTTTTAAAATACCCCAGTACTTTCTTTGAGAATCTAAAGCCACGATTAGTCTAAATTCTGATTTAATACAAATCTTAATAATAAAATAGTAATTCCTTTATTTGTATGGATTAAAGGTTTGAAAATACTTTCCTAATCATCTCATGTTTCCTCATAACTAATCTTTAGAATATGCTCATTCAAGATATACTCACAGACTGAGTCACCTGAACTAGATCAAACAGCAAACTCACATAACAAGAACCACCCTAGACTTCACCTACCGTTTAGCAAGAACTAAAATGGCTTGGATAAGATCCAAGTACTGAACTTTTGTGTTTATGAGAACTTTTGTGTTTAGACTCAAAAGAAAGTGGCCATAATGAGAAACAGTGCCTTTACCAACTGCTTTCCATCCAGAGTCAACATTTTGCATCTAATTTTTCTTTTTATTCTTTTTTTCTTTGCTCGAAGGAGTCTGGTATCACTGAATTAAGAAATTTATGAAAGCCTGGCAACTGCCATTGCCCCTTACCTGACAAACCTATAACATTTATTCATGAACATGCTTATTAAATACTCATGAGGTAAAATGTTTCTAAAACCTCAGACATGTATTGCATTCCAGGTCCCAATTTCTAAAGTATTTTTAAAAAGACAAATTTGAGATTAAACAGAAATAATACCCTTCAATAATATTCTTCTCACTGGAAGGCTTAGAAAATTTAATCTTGAGGAGGGGGAAGGGTGAGTGGAGGGAGGGTAATTGGTGGGACCACACCTATGGTGCATCTTAGAAGGGTACAGGTGAAACTTACTAAATGCAGAATATAAAAGTCTTAACACAAAAACTAAGAAAATGCCATGAAGGCTATGTTAACCAGTTTGATGAAAATATTTCAGATTGTATATGAAACCAGAACATTGTACCCCATGATTGCATTGATGTGCACAGCTATGATTTGATAAAAAATATATATATAAAAAAAAAGGAAACGTAATCTTAATTCATCTTTATTTTAAATTTAGGACATGTTTTATTCTTTATATAGCTCTAAAGCAAAAAAGTTTTAAAGAATTCAAAATAGTAGTGATGGCTTTCAAAGTTATAAACAGAAATATTAACAGTTCTTCCATCTCCGATAGTGCAGACATCTTTAAAAAATTTTTTATTTTATTTATTTATTTATTTTTTTGACACAGAGCCTCAAGCCATCACCCTGAACAGAGTGCTGTTGCATCACAGCTCACAGCAACCTCCAATTCCTGGGCTCAAGCGAGTCTCTTGCCTCTGCCTCCCAAGTAGCTGGGACTACAGGCGCCAGTCACAACGCCCGGCCGTTTTTTGGTTGCAGCTGTCATTGTTGTTTGGCAGGCCCAGGCTGGATTCGAACCCGCCAGCTCAGATGTACATGCCTGGCGCCTTAGCCCATTGAGCCACAGACACTGAGCCTAAAAAATTTTTTCAATGACAAGTTAAAGGTGTTGTTTCAGGTATATTATGTTGCTAAAGGTTAAATATTATACCTTCACACTCTTTTTTTCATCTGATCCTTCTGTCATAAGATAGGCTTTATCTCCATCAGTTCCTTCAACACTGAGGAAGCAGTTAGTGGTATGGCCAATCCCACTAGGGAGCACTTTATCCCACAACATCGCATTGATAACAGAGGTCTTCCCACTGCTTGTCCTGCCAAAAAACGCCACCTTCATGTGTCTCCAAGATAACACTTCACCAATGACTGAAAGCTTGCTTTTATATCCCTGTATTTCTATTAGATCATCCTCAGTGGCTATTCGATCAAGTTCTGGATTCTTGTATGTTGCTTTAACAAAATGTGATCCTTCGGTAACAAACTCCAGTAACTGGTAAAAGATTGTAGTAATTGCCTTCTTAGCCAGCACAAAGTGCTTCAGTGGAGAAACTGTTTCTGCCATTATGCTAACTGTCTTGGCTTGGACCTGTCAACCAGTGACAGCAGCTTGGCTGCAGCCCCCAGACTGCCTCATCCTCCCCACAGAGGTTAGAAGCCCAGAGGAGGAGGGAGGTGGACCAAGGGGCGGCCTGATGGGTTAATTTTTTAATATTAACAGTGCACTTTCCACTTAATGATTTCAGTAGCAGAATGAGAACTATTTTCCACTATATTCCATTATTATAAACTTCTGTTTTGCCTGTGGGTTCTTTAACATGTCACCTCTCCTCCACACAGTATTTCTAGCCAACTTCTTTTCCTGTTTTGCCCGTGGCCTCTTCAGCATGTCATCTCTCTCCATACAATGTTTGCAGCCAACTTCTAGAATACTTCTGTTGGCAACACTCAAGTCCAAGTCTGCTTCTTCAGTGGAAGTTGGTCTCCCCTTTGCTGTCTGCCCTTATCTCCTCTGAGCACTACTTGTTTGCAGTTTCTTCTAGTTTTATAATCTTTTAACACACCAGAATTTGTTTGTTATCATTTAGTACACTTTGATAATTTTATAACACATTATTGACTCCCAAGCTACATTATCAACTGCTCAAAGGCAGAAGTGTTTATCTCATAGCTATCCTTTACCTTTCCCATCATATATTTTGGCATTAGGCACAAAAACAATGTTTAAGAAATACTTGTTGGTTGATTGAGAATTTTCCCTTAATAATGTAAAAGAGTTTACCAAAGAAAAACTAGATTACTTACTTGGTTGGAAAACCACTTTTCAGATTAAAAAAGATGAACATGCTCATACTTTAAGCATCAAGAGCTTATGTTCTCTCTAATTATTAAAATTATATTCTGAATGTTCAAAGTATTCAAGATTTTCTTTTTTCCCTCACTTGAAATTCACTCAAGTGCTTGCTTGCTGATGCTTTCTACATCCACCACAAAGCACCCATTGTAAACATATATGCTAATTGTGATTATTTATAATGATTTCTTCAAATTGTTTTTAATCTAAAGTAGCTTTAGTAGAAGTTTTTTTTTTTAATATAAAGCAGTACAAGTTTTTTGTTTATTTTTTTAATACAAAGCTCTAGATCAGTCTGGCATATCCTATTATTGATAATTGCAGCAGTTATTTTGCCACCAGTTTCCAAAAGTAATTGAACATATTCTTCTTGTAGGTAAATCAGATAGCATTGACCTATGGCAGTTATTTAGGGAGAATAGTTCTCCAGTTTAACCTTGTCCTGAATCTAGGTGCCCTCTTCCTTAACAGCTGGGAAGCACAAAACTCTCCGTGATGTTTTTATTTCTTGTCTCTCACTGAAAGGTGAACTCCATTCTCCCTTTTCCTCATGACTTTATCATCTTTGCATTTGGCAATAAGAGAAACCCCTTGCCTGGTATTTGTATATAAAACTTGACTACCCAGTTTATTGGGTGTGCTATCTCATTAATTCTGATGTTGTCTGGGCCACCTATTTTAAATTCCTCCCATCAAACTAATAAATTTTCCAAGATTTACCTCAAAATACATATCTTGGAGGGCTTTATCCTTCCCCTGATATGTCATACCTCTAGTTATTAATTTCCCATCGGAAAGGCTTTCTAGAGGGTTGAAGTCATCTACGTTAACTTAGATGCTTTTCCTATGACCTCTATTTTTTCTCAGTTAACCTTAAATGTTGAACTATATCACTTGCTTCTGGCTATCTCTTATTTCCCAGGTTGATGCACAGTTTTATTAAAACTCAGGATTTGAGAATTCTTATATGAACTGTAATTATTTCTACATGATTATTTCTCTATTCCCAGTGTAGGTCACTTTTTTACCTTGTACTAGAGTTACCAGAATAAAATATATTCTGCTATTTAGGCCTTTGAATAGAAACCACTTTCTCTAATCAACTTCTAAATGTAATATAGGCATTAAGGAGGAAATTTAGGATTACTCAACTTGGAAGTTAAATTTCAGGCAAGTTCAAACTTCTGCATAAAGCTGTGAACTAAGACATTAGGCAGAACACTCTATCACAACATACAATACAAGTGATCTCCAGTCACCAAGAAAGTTCTATTTCATTCATAATCTTTGGTTTCAGGCAATGATATATTTAATACATCTCACAATATTTCCATTGTGAATGATTACAAAATCTTAAAGTCTGTATTGTTGTATCCATAATGAAAGATATCACTGCCTTTGGACATGTATTTAACACCTATTATCTTTTGAAATCCAATATCAAGCCTGGTGCTATTTCTCTGATTTCAACTGAAGAAATGATGGTTCTAAGAAGTTTAAATATTTGCCTCTGTTTATTGTAAAGACAGTGAAACCTTTTATATAGGTATCCAAGCTCCTGGGGAAAAGATTGTTCAAATAAAATCTGAATATGCTCTGATAATCTTTCTCTTCAATCTTCTGGGCTTATTAAATTGATCCCCAGGATTCATTAGCAATAGACCATTTTGTGTAATTGTCCTAAGTGAATAATGTTGTCCTCAAAGTAGAAATAAAAGGCCCTTTGGCCAGGTGCAGTGGCTCATGCCTATAATTCTACCACTCTAGGAGGCTAAGGTTGGAGGATCACTTGAGCTCAGGAACTCCAGAGCAGCCTTAGCAGGAGCAAGACCCCTTCTCTATGTAAAGGAAAAAAAAATAGAAAAGTAACCAAGTGTGGTACCCTGCACCTGTAGTCCCAGATACTCAAGAGGCTGAGGCAGGTGGATCATTTGAATTCAGAAGTTCGAGGTTGCTCTGTGAGCTAGGCGGAGGCCATGGCATTCTAGTGACAGAGTAAGACTCTGTCTAGAAAAAAAAAAAATCCCCTTGCCAGATGGTGCTACTAGCTCCCCAGGTCTTCTGAAAGTAATAGGCTAGCAAAGATGTGGTATGAGAGCCCATTAGATTTTTCTCAGCATGGTTCTCCTTTTGCAAATGTCCTAACTTCATGCTGAGCTTTATTTTATCTCTGGATGACAGTGGGTAGCTGAGGTGGTAAATGCTCAAGTTTTCTGTAATCAAATCTTGCTTATTTAAGTGCAGAACAGTATTGTCTGTGTATGTCTGTGTGAGGGGGTTAGAAAGTAGCATACTCTTGCCTTTTACAACATTATGACATTATGCGTTTTCTTTTAAAATCAATACTTTGACATTCAGAATATTTCTTGTGTAGAGTCTAATTTGCAATAAATAATTCAACATATGAATAAAATAACTGGGAGAAATACATAGTTGAAATTGTTCTTAGGCATCCAGGTTCTTGAAATAGTTGACTGTCTCTCTAGAGAAGAATCTTCTCTATAACTTTAGCTTAAGTATAAAGCACAAATTGTAATTTCTTATGACAGAAACTATAGAATGTATTTTTAAAGTATACTCTGAAGTCAGATTAAAATGAGGAAAAGGAGGTAAGGTGGAAATAGAATACCAAAACAAGGCCTTTGAAAATCAATAATTTTGAATTCAAAGGAGAACTAGCCAAAGAGCTAGAAAATTGACCAAGTAAATAAACTGATTACATGAGGCTTAACCTTGAAAAATCTGGTTTTGACCTGCCTTCTCTAGGTGATTTTAGTAGGACTTCACCTCCTAATTTACCTGAAGAAAAATAGAACATAAGATAGATCCCTCACGATGTTCAATGTCTATCATCTACTCTCTCTTTTTTTTTTCTTTGAGACAGTGTCATGCTTTGTTGTCGTTGGTAGAGGGTATGGAGAGGGCCATGGAGTCATAGCTCACAGCAACCTCAAACTCTTGTACTCAAGTGGTCCTCTTGCATTGGCCTCCCAAGTAGCTGGGACTACAGGCACCCGCCCCAACACCCAGCTATTAATTTTTAGAGATAGGCTCTCTCTCTCTCTCTCTCGGTCAGCTGATCTTGAACTCCTGAGCTCAAGTGATCCACCCGCCTCAGCCTCCCAGAGTGCTATGATTACTGGCATAAGCTACCACATTGCTACTTCTTAAAGGGTTTTTGTTTTTTTCTTTCATTTTAATCAGTAAGAACCAAAGAGAGGAAGGAAGTCCTTTTCAGTTTGTTTGTTTTAACCCCTTAGTTGTCAGTAATAAAGAAGAAGGTTGATTTAGCAAGTTTTGCCTGTATCCTTCTAAGTGTCTTCATACAATAACTAAGAAAATGCCATGAAGGGTATGCTAAACAGTTTGATGAAAACATTTCAGATTATGTATGAAACCAGCACATTGTACCCCTTGATTGCACTAATGTACACAGCTATGATTTAATAAAATAAAAAAAAAAAAGAAGGTGGAAATTAGGAAGAAAACAAACAAAAAAAAAAAAGTAAGAGTTCAGGATGGTAAAAATGTTTTTCCTCTTCTGCCATTAGATATTAATTGTATTGCCATAGGAGTAATAATTATGTGATATTGATAGATAGTATATATACGATAGAACCTCCATAGTTGACCACATCCGAACATGGACTGCCTCCTTCAGTTGACCTAATTTTCATAGACCAGACATGCACCACATGTATGTTTCAGTACAGTAGGCCTGGTATGTTGACCAGTTTGTCAGAGTCCCTTGGGTGGTCCACATACAGAGGTTCTACTGTGTATATGTGTGTGTGTGTGTGTATAAAATATATATATACGCATATAATATATACATTTTCTTTTTTATAACTTGTTCCACTTTTGATTTTCATCTTTTTTGTTTTTTTTTTCCTTGAGTTGTTCAGCTTCTGAGATAGATACTATATTGAGGGAATTGAGTATAGACAAGGCCTTGGGATTAGTTAAAAAGAAAGCCAGAATTATGTTCTAACGAGACATATGGATTAAATACTTCACAAGCATATGTAACTGTAAAAGGAATGTTTAGCTAGCTTAGCCAAACTTGCAATAGGAAATCTTCAGAAAACACAACCAAAGAGAGCTGCTGAACTCACATTATGACTGTGATAAAGCAGAAGGAAAGCAACATTAATGGTGAGTGCAAAGATGATCTTAGTATCTGTGTATCCATAAATATCAATCAATTTTGGATTCAACAAAGTGATAAGCCATTCCCCACTTTCCATTAATTAATTGATGATTAGACAGTGAACACCTCAGTGATTGTTATTTTAGGATAATTGTAATGTGCCTTGTACGATCTAGGAAAAAAGTAAAGATATCTAGAAGGGCAGTGTAGGTTATATGAAAATATATAAGAAATCTTATACCACAACTTTACCCATCATTTTTGTATCAAAACAATTTTTAACTTTAATGCAACTTTTTGCATTCTGAGAATATAGGGGAGTTGATCTTATTTATATGAGTCATTTACTGACACCTCATCCATTACCATGAATTCACTAGATAAAACTTGGAAGGACAGATTCATGATTTGACTTTTTACTCATATGTTGAAATCGATCTGTTTCTGGCAAGTTTTATCCAGGCATAATTCTTATGGATCAACTAAGCTCAATCCCCAACAGAATAAAAAAGAAAGAATACCTCATCATTCTGTATGTCTGTCTAGGTAACATATGTAGATACTTGTTCTCATCAAAACAAACATAGTTACTATAAGTAGAATAACTGTTTTCTTTTCTATCTTTTATATTCACATATGCTTTTTAACATAAATATCTGTTTTTCAAATTGCATGGTCATGCCAGACAAATTTTGAGAATGGACTTCTTTTTAAGAGGTAGACATTTAGTTGTACATGCTAAAGATGAGTACATTTACTACCAAATATTAACATAATAAAATAGCTTGTCCCTTTTCTAGGCCTTCTGATTTGAAAGTCTACATCGGCTTGTAGGCCATTGCAGGAATTAGATTATGATGTTTAAGATACTGTGTATTTCTTTGAGTAACATCTCATAGCTGTTATGTCCCTGGGTTAAAGCATGGGATTTTATGATAGTTATTAAAAATCGTATAAAATGTCATATCATGAATAACAGTAATGGTGTTTTCAACTGCCAGCACATTGACAACTGAACATTTTGTTAAAAATTCTACATAGCAAACTTTAGAGTAGGTACTACCCTAATAGCAACTAAGAGTTAGACATTTATTAAGGTTAGGAAGTGAAATCAAGATAGTAGTTTGTCTTTAGAACTAAAGCTCTAAATCTTTATAAAAGTAATAACATTAGCTAACATTTGTAGAGAGGTTATTATGTATTAATAGTAATTTACTCATTTAATCTTTACAATAGCTCTATGAAGACAGTTACTATTTTATTCCCATTGCATAGATGAGAAAACTTAGGTAAATAAAGTTTGCACAACTTGCTTAAAGTTATACACTTAGTACATTGTGGTTTCAAAATTTAATCCATGTAGCCTGACTATAGAGTTCCCCAAATTATCCAGTAAGGTATTCTGCCTGAATTATTCTAAATTCCTTTCAGTTTGACATGACTAGTTCTTTTTTGGTCCCTCAAGAGTGTATATTGTTGTGTGATTGACTATGTCCCTGTATTTTCTTGAAGATCAGCATGGCTATGTTTTCTCAAACTCTAACCACTGGAATATAAAAATACAAAAGAACAGAACTGAAATAATATCAAAAAGGCATCTTTTCAAATTGTCAGAGAAATAGGCAATTCATAAGGGTGATTGATATTGGTCACAGAAACTCGTCTAGTGAAATGATGTCTTTCAACCTCAGTTAGCAATCCTGGGCCTCTTTTTCTAGTTCTAGGCCAACTTGATTACCAGGAGTAACTCTTGCCAACAGAAGGTGAAAACCATTATCACGTATTGGCTTAGCCATGGAAGTAGTCTTAGCAATTGTGATATGTTGTTGACATTTTCGTAACCATAAGTGTCGCCTGCATAAGTCCTCTTTACCAACAAATCTTCCAAACACATATTGAGCCATTCTTTCTCTACACTTTGACATACAACTTAAAAAAAAATGTATGTCCTTCTCCCTTGATGTATTTACTCAACTCCTTCTTCCCTCATATGTCTCCTCTATGGAGCTGACTACCTCACAGGGTTTGCCCTTAACTGCTTATTACTTGTTTTGCAGTTTTGATAACTTGCATAATTTCACCATGATGTTTTATCAGGGACTTATATGCACTTTCATATTTCTGAAGTCTAATATAATTCTTAAAAGATAAAGCACATATTAAAAAAAAACTAAGAAAGTTGATCAAGAAACTTTCCTATCTTTAATGTTTTTAATAAGATCCTCTGTTTTTATTTCATTTTTCAAACAAATGATTTTTATTTTTTACATACCTTAGAGGGTACTAATTCCCTTGACTATCAAAGGCATTTTTTGAAGTGTTTCTGCATAATTCATGCTTGAATGTAGTGCAGGGAAGCTGGCATTATTGGGGTATGCATATTAATTATTCATACTCAAATTAAAGATCCTGAGATCCAGCACTGTTGGAATATATAATTCTTGCTGCCTTTTCTAAAGTAGTACATTTCTTGCACTCTTGTGCTATTATTTCCTTATATAACATTTTCCGGTTCATCCAAACAAATGTCTAATCATATTAAGATCTTAACTTTTACATTACCAAAAGCATTTATGAATGTGAGAAGATGGAAATTGCTAATATGAAACAATTACAGTTTATAGCTCATGTTTTTCAGTCCCTAGAAGCAGAAATATATGCCTTTTGGATGTTTTTCTTTATGAGTGGCATATTTTAAACACTTTATTTCAAAGTCTATTTTTCTTATACTTGAACTTTTTTTATTTATACTCATTGATTTTTCCCTAAAGCAATATTTAAGGAAATGTAATTCTAAACCAAAGATGTAATAGAAGTTCACTTGGTTATGACCTCCAACTCAGTAATCCTTATTTCCACAGTCTGACTTTTTCACCAATGGAGACAAAGGGAATTGAGATAAAGGTAGAGAGTGGTGGTGGTAATCATTTGAACAATCATCTCAGGATACATTATATTTCAAACATCAAAAGTGTTCTCTGAAATAGATATAGATGTAAAGACCTGCTTGAACTTTGCTATTGGCACAATATCTCATTCTTAACATAATGAGTTATCCTACACCACTAATCTCTGAGAGGGAGAATGTCATCAGTAGGTATTTAGCCTAGTAGCCTATGGAAGGATTACATGACAATTATTGAATTAAGGTCTGGGTGACAGGAAAGGAAACAAATGGAACATAAATTGTGCATCTTCAGTTTTAAGATGAGTGTATAAGAATATTGCCATTGTTCTGGGAAAATATCTGGGTTTGTAATTCAGTTCTGTCTGGACTAGTATGGAATTTTAATTTGAGAAAGTTGGCCTTTGGCAGAAATATTTCTGTTATTCCACCTTATGCAATGATTGTCTTTCTTCTTAATGCCTTTGCCAATTCCCAAACCCCCAGACATTTTGTTTTCTTTCATCACCATTCTATCAAAATCTCTACCTCATAAAGAGCTGCCTTTAGAGAGTCAGAGTAAAAATCAGATTGAAATATATCAAACCCTCCAGACCTTTTTCATTGAAACAAAAGGTAAAGTCTTAAGACAAGAAGAACATCTGATCTGCTAGAACTGTAAGAAGCAATAATCACATGAGAGACTCTATGTAGAACCTACCTAGATGCTTTAGGTGTGCTATATAATCACCTGTTCCTAAGGCATTATCTGTTAAGGAAAAAAAAATTATTCTGAATCCTCAACTCAAATTAGACCTCCTATTTGATCTTGTAATCCCATTACTAGGCAGCTACCCTGAATAAAAAAATTCTTTTATCATAAGGACATTTGTACACTAGACTATTTATCGCAACTCAATTTACAATCACCAAACTATGGAAACAACCTAAATGCCCAAAAACCCAGGAATGTATTAACAAGCTGTAGTATATGTATACCATGGAATACTATTCAGCCATTAAAAAAGATAGAGACTTTACATCTTTTGTATTGACCTAGATGGAGATGGAACACATTCTTCTTATAAAGAAATCATAACAAGAATGGAAAAGCAAGTATCCCATGTACTGAATTCTAATCTGAAGGCAGTAGATGAGCTGATGTAAGGGATGGGTAGGGGAACGAGGGAGTGGGGAGAAGGGAGGAGGGAGGAGGATGGAAGTCATAGTGCATGGCACACCTCTTGGGAGTGGGACACAATTATAAAAGGGACTTTAACAAATGAAATTAGTGTAACTTCATTCTTTGTACCCTTAATGAATCCTAAACAATAAAAAAATTATCCTCATTAATAAGACATTTGAAGATTAGAATCAGTGTTTTTGAATTCCTGATATCCTAAATATGATGAAATTTTACATAAAGATAATACTACTTAATTTGGAAATCAAATATATTAGATAAAATAAAGGGCAACAAGATTCCAAATTTAAAAAAAAAATAGAGTTTAGCACAAGAGATTATTCCATCTTCTCTCTATGTCTATCATTGGAGTTGTGTTCACATCTGAGATGGCATCTTTTCTTTCATCTAGAATTAGTGTCCAGCTTAGGCCTTTATCACATGAGAGTTACATTCCTTCAGAACAACTGTAAGCTGACCTTGAATCCTTCATCAGAACTTTCAGAGAACAACTAGAGAATATAGCTGCTTTACAAAAAAAAAAGTAGTTGGAATGAGCAATGGAAAACAGCCAGAGGTAGACCGAATATTGTCTAATAGGCCTATCATTCATCCCTCCTCCTGATTATCCCACCACTATTGTCTTTCCAGGATTCTGATTCTATGGTCTAAAACTTCTGGACTGATTCTGGTATCCAGTTGCTATCTCCCTGTCATAGACATTCTCTCAGAGACTTGACATACATTTTCTAAAGTATCAATTTTATCATCAGGTTCCTTTGATTGGTAGTTCCCTATTTCATTTTTTATGAATGCCTCTGTTTTCAAATTATTAATAGTGTAAATATCCTCAGCTGATTCCTATTTCTCCATAACTCTCCCAAACTGACCTGTCATTATAGTCAGAGCAATCTCCGTAAGATATCTCAGAGTTCCTCCAGGATTTTAAATGTTCTGTCCTTTCACTTTGAATTTTCCCTCCTTTTCTTCAATTTCCTTTAGTTCCTACCAATTTTTCAAGAAGGATTATACCTATATGATTTTCTCCATTTATCTGGGCCCTCCTAGAGTTCATAATCTAACTCTTTATTTTATATTGTCTTGAATTATAAATTGTTTCATAAGTTTGTGTCTTGTTTCCCCAACTACACTGTCAATTAAAGAGAGCCAGTTCTAAAACCTAACACTAATTGTGTGGCTTCCTCAACTCAAAAAAGAGCTCCAAACATAAGGAAGGCATTCACAAAATGTTAGTTTAATTTCATTTAATAGAAAATCTCAATGAATACTTGTTATTTCACTTTATTAAAAGGAGAAATGGAGGTGTAGCTTTGAGTTTTAATATTGGATAAAAGTGTTTGAGCTTTGGACCCCCTAGAAGGAAGTAAAAAATTAAGAAGCAGAAAAAATACTGAAAATTCAATTTGTTTTAATTAAACAAATATTCATCAAAGTAACTATTTTATAGACATTATGTTATATTGACTATACATAGCTGATTAAGATGAGGAAGATGTTCTTTCATTTTTCAAGAACAACATCTAAAGGGAAAATAAAACCTAAATTAAGGCATAATAGTATCGATTTTGTAATAGGCAAAATTGGAGGCTAACACAGAAAAACCAGAAATTAATCCAAAATGGCAGATGAGTGACTTTACAAAGTGTGAGATTTGGTTAAGCTTGGAAGTGTGGACAGAATATTGACATATGAGAAGAAAGACAATCCAAAGGCAAAAACCCTTTGGTTGAAAGTGAGAGAAGTTTAAGATAAGCAAAAAGTAAGAGATAGAAAAGGATTCTAGTTTAGGGAATTTGAAAAAATTACTGAAGAATATGACTATTGGGAAGAGCCAAAGGCTAAGAAATAAAAGATAACTTGGTGATTTCTGGTTAGGTTGGAAAGTAGAATATTTGTCTTTACCTCTATCATCTCTTAAAGCCCACTAACTTGAAATTTGATAAATTAAGGATAAAGACAATGAGAGGAGAATACAAAATCCAGTACTATTAGAAGATGGGAAATAGATGGATAAATAAAAACTGAATTGAAAGACTAAGAAAAAATATATTTTAAGTTCCTGCCTTAGGAAAAAATAAGAAACCAGTTCATTCATGCTGTTCAAATAATCAGAGGCCATTGATACTTTGATGAGAGAAAAGACACTAGAGTACTGGAATAAATGCTGAATAAGGAGTAGTAAGACATGTCAATATCATCCAAAGTGTAAGAGAAACTGAACATTTGTTCTGTAATAATTGAACAATAGATGCTCCATGCTCAGGGATATACCAACAATACCAACAATAAAATATGATGAGAACAACCACATAATCAACAAAGGGATCATCTAAAAAGCCTAACAAACCTTCATTCCCTTCTCCATGTTAGCTTCCAAATTATGGACATCCTTGCCCTCAGGAGAAAAGTAGATTAATTTATATTAATTTATAATTACAAGATATAGTACAATCACATTTACAGATTATCCAATGAAATAATAAGCTATTTACCCCAAAAAGCCAACATTTTCTCAAACTTCTCAGTGTTAATCTCTGCACTGAAAGCTTCCAATAATTTCCTTAGTACCTTAATTTTTAAAGAATGAATTAAAAATCAAGGAAAACTTGACATTTTGAGGGAAGCCTCCAGCATAAAAGACATATACTAATGAACAAATTGGAAAAACAAAGAAATAATTGTAGCAGAAACAATGCAGAAACTAGTGTAAAACATCAAAGTAAATTTATAATTCATACATGTACTCATTTATATTCAGATTATTATAATAAAAAATTAAGAAAAAAAGTAATCCTTTGATCTCCCCTAACCATAATTGTCTTAAATGCAAAAATAGGAATGCTCAATTACTATCTTATTTTGTTAGCTTATTGAGTAAATGAGAAAAAATTACTTTGCCTTCATTTTTATTGAATTAGGTCTTCTCGTATATATGACGTCAAGCAATTGTTAAAGGATTTACTTAATCCTCTAAGAGCTTCTTTCTAAGCAAAACTCCAGCATTCTTCTAAACAATATCTTGAGGCCTTGATGCAGTTTCTCTTTTCTTTTCTTCTTTTTTTTTTTTTTTAAAGAGACAGAGTTTCACTTTGTCACCCTTGTAGAGTGCTGTAGTGTTATAGCTCACAGCAACCTCCAGCTCTTGGGTTTAGGCGATTCTCGTGCCTCAGCCTCCCGAGTAGCTGGGACTGCAGGCACCTGCCACAATGCCTGTCTATTTTCTTTTGTTGTTGCTGTTTGGCCAGGGTGGAGTTTGAACCCACCACCCTCAGTATATGGGGCTGATGCCCAACTCATTGAGGCACAGGCACTGCCTTCTCTGTTTTTTTAAGAAGCTGCCTTACTTCCTAGAAGTCTTCTCTGATTTTGATGGTGCCATCTTTCCATCTTTGCCTCTGACTTCTAACTTTACTTCCTTAACTCGTTGTTGAATAACTCCTTACAGTATGATTTTTGATGGAATATTCTAGAACAAATATGAAATATTAAATGCACTTAACTTGTGGCTGAGTAGGACTCCATGGTGTGTATATGCCACATATTATTAATCCATCCATGTATTGATGGGCACTTGGATTGTTTCCACATCTTTGTGCTTGTGAATTGTGCTGCTATTAACATTTGAGTGCAGGTGTCCTTTTAATAAAATGACATTTTTTTTCCCTTTTGAGTATATACCCAGCAGTGGGATTGGTAGATCAAATGTAGGTCTAAGTTCTCTGACATATTGCCATACAATTCTGTTTATAAGTTGTAAAAGTTTGCAGTCTCAGCAATGGTGTATACATGATCTTTTCTCTTTGCAATGACACTGGCATGTGTGATTTGGGATTTTTATTTATTTATTTATTTATTTATTTATTTGTCAGTAGATTTAATTTAATTTAATTTAATTTTTTATTGTCTTTATTATTAAATCATAGTTCAATAAAGGGGTACAATGTGCTGGTTTCATATAAAATCTGAACTATTTTCATCAAACTGATTAGCATAGCCTTCTTGGTATTTTCTCAGTTATTATATAAAGACATTTATATTCTGCATTTAGTAAGGTTTGCCTGTACCCTTCTAAGATGCACCGTAGGTGTGGCCCCACCAATTACCCTCCCTCCATGACAACCTCCCCCCTCCCCTTGTCCCTTTCCCCATATTCTTGTGTTATACCCTTCATACGAAAGCTATAAATTAGCTTCATAGTAAGGCTGAGTACACTGGATACTTTTTCTTCCATTCTTGAGATACTTTGCTAAGAAGAATATGTTCCAGTTCCATCCATGTAAACAAGAAAGAGATAAAGGCTCCATCTTTCTTTAAGGCTGCGTAATATTCCATGGTATATATGTACCACAATTTATTAATCCATTTGTGGATCGATGGGCACTTGAGTTTCTTCCATGACTTAGCAATTATGAATAGGGCTGCAATGAACATTCTGGTACAGATGTCTTTGTTATAATGTGATTTTTGGTCTTCTGGGTATATACCTAGTAAAGGAATTATAGGATCAAATGGCAAGGTCAATTTTTAGATCTCTAAGTATTCTCCAAACATCCTTCCAAAAGGAACGTATTAGTGTGCATTCCCACCAGCAGTGTAGAAGTGTTCCCTTTTCTCCACATCCACACCAACATCTCTGGTTTGGGGATTTTTGTTATGTGGGCTAATCTTACTGGAGTTAGGTGATATCACAAAGTAGTTTTGATTTGCATTTCTCTGATGATTAAGGATGCTGAGCATTTTTTCATGTGTCTGTAGGCCATGCACCTGTCTTCTTTAGAGAAATCTCTCTTCAAGTCTTTTGCCCATCTTGAGATGGGATCACTTGTTCTTTTCTTGCTAATACATTTGAGTTATCTGTGGATTCTGGTTATTAAACCTTTGTCAGAGACATAACCTGCAAATATTTTCTCCCATTCTGAGGGCTGTCTGCTTGCTAAACTTACTATGTTCTTGGCTGTACAGAAGTTTTTTAGTTTGAACAGGTCCCAGTAGTGTATCTTTGATACTGCTTAAATTGCCTGGGGAGATCTCCTCATAAAATATTCACCTAAGCCAATTGCTTCAAGAGTTTTTCTTGCACTTTCTTCTACAATTTTTATAGTTTCATGTCTTAAGTATAAGTCTTTAATCCAGTGAGAGTCCAACTTGGTTAATGGTGGGAGGCGTGGGTCCAGTTTCAGCCTTTTACAGGTCACTAGCCAGTTCATCCAGCACCATTTGTTAAATAGAGAGTCTTTTCCCCACTGAATGTTTTTAATTGGCTTGTCAAAGATCAAGTAATGGTAAGTAGCTGGATTCATCTCTTGGTTCTCTATTCTGTTCCAAACATCTACCTCTCTGTTTTTGTGCCA